>ML431366.1:231124-247789 GCA_005239525.1 Nicotiana knightiana
TATATGTGTATATATATATATATATATATATATATATATATATATATATATATAAATTTAAATTATAAAACAAACACACAAAATTATAAAATATTAAATTTGACACACATAATTATTAGTGATAGTTTGGTGCTACTAGGCCTCAAATATCGAGCTTGGAACTCATATATATATATACTTTATACAATTAAGTTATTAAAAATTATGAATTTAAATTAAAAAACAAACACACAAAATTATAAAATATTGAATTTGACACACTAAATATTAATGATAGTTTGGTGCTACTAGGCCTCAAATATCGAGCCTGGAACCCATAGGTATATATATATATATATATTTATACTCTGTACAATTAAGTTATTAAAAATTATGAATTTAAATTATAAAACAAGCACACAAAATTATAAAAATATTGAATTTGACACACATAATTATTAATGATAGTTTGGTGTTATTGGGCCTCAAATATCGAGCCTAGAACCCATAGGTATATATATATATATATATATATATACCTATGGGTTCTAGGCTCGATATTTGAGGCCCAATCACACCAAACTATCATTAATAATTATGTGTGTCAAATTCAATAGTTGTATAATTTTGTGTGTTTGTTTTATAATTTAAATTCATAATTTTTAACAACTTAATTGTACAATATATATATATATATATATATATTGTACAATTAAGTTGTTAAAAATTATGAATTTAAATTATAAAACAAACACACAAAATTATACAACTATTGAATTTGACACACATAATTATTAATGATAGTTTGGTGTGATTGGGCCTCAAATATCGAGCCTAGAACCCATAGGTATATATATATATATATATATATATACCTATGGGTTCTAGGCTCGATATTTGAGGCCCAATCACACCAAACTATCATTAATAATTATGTGTGTCAAATTCAATAGTTGTATAATTTTGTGTGTTTGTTTTATAATTTAAATTCATAATTTTTAACAACTTAATTGTACAATATATATATATATATATATATATTGTACAATTAAGTTGTTAAAAATTATGAATTTAAATTATAAAACAAACACACAAAATTATACAACTATTGAATTTGACACACATAATTATTAATGATAGTTTGGTGTGATTGGGCCTCAAATATCGAGCCTAGAACCCATAGGTATATATATATATATATATATATATACCTATGGGTTCTAGGCTCGATATTTGAGGCCCAATCACACCAAACTATCATTAATAATTATGTGTGTCAAATTCAATAGTTGTATAATTTTGTGTGTTTGTTTTATAATTTAAATTCATAATTTTTAACAACTTAATTGTACAATATATATATATATATATATATATTGTACAATTAAGTTGTTAAAAATTATGAATTTAAATTATAAAACAAACACACAAAATTATACAACTATTGAATTTGACACACATAATTATTAATGATAGTTTGGTGTGATTGGGCCTCAAATATCGAGCCTAGAACCCATAGGTATATATATATATATATATATATATACCTATGGGTTCTAGGCTCGATATTTGAGGCCCAATCACACCAAACTATCATTAATAATTATGTGTGTCAAATTCAATAGTTGTATAATTTTGTGTGTTTGTTTTATAATTTAAATTCATAATTTTTAACAACTTAATTGTACAATATATATATATATATATATATATTGTACAATTAAGTTGTTAAAAATTATGAATTTAAATTATAAAACAAACACACAAAATTATACAACTATTGAATTTGACACACATAATTATTAATGATAGTTTGGTGTGATTGGGCCTCAAATATCGAGCCTAGAACCCATAGGTATATATATATATATATATATATATACCTATGGGTTCTAGGCTCGATATTTGAGGCCCAATCACACCAAACTATCATTAATAATTATGTGTGTCAAATTCAATAGTTGTATAATTTTGTGTGTTTGTTTTATAATTTAAATTCATAATTTTTAACAACTTAATTGTACAATATATATATATATATATATATATTGTACAATTAAGTTGTTAAAAATTATGAATTTAAATTATAAAACAAACACACAAAATTATAAAAATATTGAATTTGACACACATAATTATTAATGATAGTTTGGTGCTACTGGGCGTCAAATATCGAGCATGGAACCCATAGGTATAAATATTGTATAACTCTAAAAATTGTGTTACTCAAAAAATTATTATTTAATTTACAGATTAAACATACAATTAATGTTGTTTTGATTTACAGTTGACGACATGGATGTGCCGCCTATACATCCCGACCCTTACTCTCCAGAGCTATTAGTCCTACAGGACGATCATAGATCCGCCCATATATGGGACGGACAGGTACTGACGCAGACTCTCCGTGCTCGGAGAGTGGACGACATGTGAGATTTTTTTAGGGATAGCGATCTCCATCCCCGTGTAGTCCAGTGCCTGGAACACGGGATTTTATAGGATTATTCAGATCGGCTGGATGCAGCTCGACTGGGCTTTGATAACAGCGTTGATTGAGAGGTGGAGACCGGAGACGCACACTTTCCACCTACCCATTGGCGAGGCCACCATCACGCTGCAGGACGTGGATGTTTTATATGGCCTGCTCGCTGATGGCTTGCCCATTTCACTGCCTTTTCTTATGAGATCTATGTCGTGGGAGAATTATTTGGATATGCTGCAGAGGCTCATGGGTTTCAAGCCACAGGACGATACTGCATCGCCAGGGGCCAGTCGGATGAGTTTGACCCCTATTAGACAATACCTCGAGGTAATCCACCCCACTATCACCGATGAGACAGAGGAGGTAGATATTACCCGATATACGAGGTTGCTGTTGCTTCTTCTATTTTGGGGGGTCTTGTTCCCGAACACTTCGGGGAACCTAGTCAGCCTGCGGTTTCTTTATCATATTGTTGCGCTAGATGACTTACCCTTATACAGCTGGTGTGGTGTTGTTCTAGCCTACTTGTACATGCAGATTTGTCGGGCTTGCATGGGCACACAGAGAGACGTTTGTGGCTTTCTGCCGCTTCTATAGGTGACAACATATTCGAATAATATGTTCATTAGTTCCAATTCTACCTAGTTAGAATTAATCTTATACCTTACGTCAACTTTGTATGTTAGATTTGGGCCTGGGAGCGGTTTCTGCAGTTTCAGCCACCTCCACCACAGTTGCCTCCTAATGTACTCCACCACAGTTGCCTCCTAATGTACCACCTCTGTTTCTCCCTCTAGCCAGGAGGTGGGTTCTCCGCCGTAGACTTGTACAAGAGTATGATGTTCATCATAATCTCCCCCTCTGCAGGGATGTGTTGGATCTGCTGGAGGGCGCACAGGTAAATATGTACCTAAACTTACCTGGTATAGATTAACTTAGTGTTGTGCATACTCACGTTTTGTGTTCTTATTTGATAGTTCATCTGGACGCCATACAACGACAATTTGATCGGTACCTTTCCAGATTATTGCTCATTCGGCCGATCGATTTGGAGCACTGCTGCCCCGCTCATATGCCTCGATAATGTGGAGCATCATTCCTCCTAACGGGTACTTCGTTAGTTTGGCCGTCCGCTGTATATACCGAGGCCGCCTATATGGGAGGCTATACATTATCAGAGGGATGATCGTTCCAGGGCGGACGATGCATTTATGACCTGGTTTGCGGCTCAGATGCATATTTGGGACCAGCGAGATCAGTTGATTCTGCCCCTACCTACGGGGATTCAGGTGGTGACTATTCAAGGATATATGTCATGGTACTGCCACGTTACCCGAATTTTTATCGGGAACCCCATTCATCCGGCAGACAGTCGGTACGTTCCATACGCCGGGCGACACGAGGCACAGGTATGTTTTCTGTTATTATTAATTATGTAACTGTAATTTAGTGTCATATATGTAGTTTGTATTTGTTACGTTGTGCAGGCTATTGGACTACATATCGTCTATCAGATGGGACTGTAGATGCATGATCATGACGGCGATCCTGCGGCCATTCAGGATTATAGCCATCGATTTGTAGAGGTGGCTTCCCGGACACTGCAGCGAGCCCGAGAGGATCAGCGTTTGGCACACGAGCCTGATTATATGGACCCAGGGCAGTACGAGCGAGGTCGTGGTGTCGCATGAGGTTGTCGTGGCCGACGAGGTGGTGTTGCCCGATGAGGCAAGGGTGCTGGACGACGTAGTGGTGGCCGGAGAGGAGGTGGTCCCCAGCAAGGGGGTGTTAAGGCTCCTGCTGATGATGTTGCTGTTGATATGGCAGATGGCCTACATGAGACGGACATGTCGTCTTATAGCCTTGGGATGCATCTCACTCCAGTGACTTTGCAGGTGACCCTGTCAGGTCAATTATTGGTCACGGACACGAATATTCCTGGAGTGGATTGGGCTAGATACTTCCCAGGCCCGTCTACCGCTGATGAGGATTGGCCGACCCGAGATTTGCATTGTGGGCACCGACTGAGTTATGGCTCATCATCACATTCGTAGGTATGAGTTTATTAGTATTGAATTTGAATTTGTTTTAACTGTAACTTATTTATTTTCTATAACTTTATTAATTTCCTTTTTAAGGCTTCACGCTATGCTGACGTGGTTGCAACATATGATTACATTCAGGAGCCCGACGAGATCATGGTAAGACAATTTAAATTGTTTTGAATTATTATATAATTTTCTATACTTTTCTATGCAGAGCTTTCTATTCTTATTTAGGCTTCTACTGGACCGACGGCCCCTTATATCGATTCTGACAGCACCACTGATACTTGTCATCCTGCGCCGCATCCGGCTATAAGGAGGCGATTTGATGATGATGATCCCGACAGTGTACCCGGGCGGGATGGGATGCGCCTCAGGCTAGCGGCTGCGTTGAGGCACACCGGATGCAGGACACATTGATGTGTCCTTCCTTTTTTTGTATTTGATGTAAATAATATTTTTTTATAGATTAACAAAACTTTTTTAATTTCCCCTTTCATTAAATAGTTTCACACGACAACCACAAACACAAGCATTAAAACTTAACTTCCAGTGCAATTAAAATAAAGTTCAGTACAACAAACAAGGAAAACATTAATTAAAATTCATTACTACAACACAAGCACAAACACAAACATAGCAGGCCAACATAATAAAAATACATGAGCAAGGCATAAATAAAGATAAGGTAATACACTAAACACATACAACGCAAGTTTAGTCCCTGCCGCCTAATATTCTCTGATCCAACCACTTACTGTTCTTCCAGTTTTTTTTCTTCTTCTACCTCTTTCAGTTTCGCCTTCAACTCCGCAACCTCTCTTTTATTTTCTCTTTCACGTTCCCATTGTTTTAAACACAAATTATGAAGATGCTGCAAAGATTCTTTGTAGCATTCCTGATAACATGGTTCATCAACCCATACCTCAAAATCGCAAATAGGTTCGTCGGGAACCTTATAAAACTGGTTCACACAGTGCCAGTAGCGGCATCCAACTTCACCATTATCCCAACAATTTTGCATCATGCATCTTTTTCTACACTTGCACATTGGTGTATAAAGAGGTTGAGACATTTGTGCGTTAAAAAATTTGCTATTAGTAATTTTTGAGCGCAAAAAATAACTAGAATGAGCCCATTATTTATAGGCGAGACAACACACATAACGTAGTATTTAACCGCGCTAAATATATAAATATACACATAAAGTAGTATTTAATCTCGCTATACAACCTTTTTAGTTCGACAATATAACACACATAACGTAATATTTAACCACGCTAAATATATAAATATACACATAATGTACTATTTAATCGCGTTATATTTTGCGTGTTAAATATCATGATGTGTACAACACAACTTTATGTGAGCTGGTCAACCTTTTCAGTTCGACAAGACAACACACATAACGTAGTATTTAACCGCGTTAAATATACACATAATTTTATTATTTAATCGCGCTATATTTTGCGTGTTAAATATCATTATGTGTACAAGACAATTTTATGTCAGCTGGTCATCCTTTTCAGTTCGATAAGACAACACACATAACGTAGTATTTAACCGCGCTAAATATACACATAACTTTTGATTTAATCGCGCTATGTTTTGCGTGTTAAATAACATGATGTGTACAAGACAACTTTATGTCAGCTAGTCAGCCTTTTCAGTTCGACAAGACAACAAACATAACGTAGTATTTAACCGCGCTAAATATACACATAAATTTTATTAAATTATCATTTAAAAAAACTAAAATGGAAAAGTTCAAATCATAATTAACAAACATAAATTTATTTCATAAATCTTGCAACATAAACAAAACAACTAATTATTACAACATAAACTCATGGATAGTTAGGCACACTAGAAGAACACCCACCACGAGCTTGATTAGTATTGCCACCCAAACCACCTGAAGGACATTTTCGACAGTCGTGTCCTGTTTGCGAGCATATATCACATTAGCGCATAAATGGTATCACTAACATTCATTTGGTTCCGTTTACACGTTCTCTTCAGCACCTGTATTCGACACAAGTAGGACTTGTTTCACACCATTTTAAATGGTTCCGGCGGCCAATAATCCTCAGCACCCACTGGCTGCAAATGCCCACTATATGTGTTTAGATACTTGGAAACACTATATTGTTGATCAACATAGTTTCCTTCCCCAAAACCAATACGTTGAAAACACTTGATAGCATGTGAGCAAGGCATGTGGTAGATGGATCATTTCCCACAAGAGCATAACCTTGATGATTCATTTACAGTATGTACATTATTCCCTCGATTTTGATGGATAGTGGTGCGAACTTCAAAAACATTTCTTTCGTTATCATACTGCAAAAATGAATGACAATGTGCTCGCCGTCTGTATTTCTCAAATCTCTTCATCAGCACTGGCATAAATTCAACACCCCTTTCCATCAATGCCATTGCAGCTGCAGACCGTTCAACAAACCTCTTCGCTATCTGCTTGAACGACATCCGCACCATGGCTGTGACAGGCAATCCTCTTGCCGACTTCAATAACCCGTTGAAAGACTGTGACACGTTTGTAGTCAGAATTCCCCATCGCCTGCCACCATCCGCATGCAAAGTCCACTTTTCAAGGTGATGTCGCATTAACCAACAATAGGCTGCTTCGTCTTCTTGCCTGATAGATTCCATGTGCCTCCAGAATTTATTCTATTGGTGTTCTGTTACTGCCATCCACATCAAATCATGTAGATCCTTGTTGGGATATGCCTTCTGGAAATTGACCTTAAAGTGCCTCACATAGTAACGGTGGTATGCATAAGTTTCTTTCCATGCAGGCAAGTTCTCTACAGAACTTAAGATACCACCATGCCGATCAGATATTAGACAAATACCGGAACGCTATTTGACAACGTGCTCTTTCAAGTGGTTCAAAAACAGCGTCCACGTCTCTTTGCTTTCATTGGCACAAACAGCAAAAGCTATAGGAAATATTTGTCCATTAGCATCTACTGCCACGACTATCAATAGCTTGATATCGTACTTTCCATAGACATGAGTGCCGTCTATGGATATTACGGGCCGGCAATGCAAAAATCCATCAATTGCTGGTTTAATGCCCAGAACATGTAATTGAATATATATACTAGTTTTCCCGGACTCTGCTCAAGCTTCCATTCAACAACCGTCCTGGGGTTAAAGTGCTGCAGTGCGGCCATGTACTTTGGTAGAGATTCAAATGACTTATCCCAGTTACCGTAGACAATTTCAAACGCTAGTTTGCGCCCGAGAAATGCCTTTCTTTTCATAATGGTATGGCCATATTCCTGGTGGACTGATGTAATGCACCCTTTGATTTTATACCTTATGGATTCTTCGAGGTGCGGAATACGTACAAGAGAAATCAAGTCAATATCCAAGTTGAAGTGATTCTCGTTGAATGTGTCGATTTCGCATGTGTGGGTGGGAATGTATTTACCCACTTTCCACAGACCTGTCTTCTTCTTTGTCGCACGCAACATCCAATGACATGGACAAAACCACCTGCGGCAAACAACCTTGTATACCAACGGACTTGACTCCCATACCTGCATCTCACGACACTCTTTTACGTTGTGCATTTTACAAGCCCTGCTTACGCGCGCTTTATCAGGAAAAAACATGCCCTTTGCAAGCACCGTTGGTCTAGACTCATCCCACATTGCTGTCCGAATTTCATCAAAATACCTTGTGAGAGATTCCACATCCGGCATGCTTGGCAAGTTATTAACGTAAAGAATCTCTCTTGAATGAAACGGCACTTCGGACTCGTACACTCTTCGTCTGAGGAGGAGGGGGGTTGGAGCATACTCTCTCTTCGAATCAGGTCATTCCTCCTCATCCTCCTCATCACCATCCCCATGAGGAAAGGGTGTCTCGTCTCCGGATTCATCGGCATTGTTGTCGTAATCACTGTTCTCTTCCTCACTCTGTGCATCTGCCAGATCCCGATTTAATACATCGTCTTCGGGCAATTGCGTGAGTACGGGTGGATCAACTTGCTCGTTTTCACTGCACAACCAACAAAATAATAAGGTACTAAAATTAATAAATACTTTCCATATAGCTATATCACTTCACTTACAAGTCGTAATATGATGAAATTCCATGATGGACATTTTCATTTAGGTGATGACTCCCGGATGGACCACTTGTAAAATTCATATTCGGCCGGTACCCCATGTTAAACATATGACCGTTAATACAAATTCAATACAAGAAAAATGTACATCGTAACACAAAGGAAAATTGAAGTTTACCACTTGTCTTATGAATTATGGAAAGCAGGAGAGAAATTATATTCTCGCTGCTCATTCGCCGGCAGTGATAAGTTTAAATCAAGGAAAACTCTTTCATCTGGAACCTGTCCGGAAAAAACTGCTCCAGAATAACCACCCGATGACTGGGGGTTATCCCTACTACGTGCAACCCCATTGTTGGAAACGTCTTCGACCTTGACATACATCTCCAATATTTTGGTTACAAGAAATTCTCGGCATTCATCCGGAGTACTCAGAAAATCCCTCAAAGTTTCATCATCGTCGATGTTAAACTCCGAGAAAAAAGCAACCCCTTGTGGAGTGACGGAATACAGATATCTTCCGGTTACTTTAAGTATCACTGAATATTTCCTCACACTCATTTCTTTGCATAACAACGATATCAATTTATCGTACTCCATTGTAAGTGGAAATTTAACATGACACTGTGCAGGTAAACTGTACCTCACAGAGTTATTCTCCATTACAACCTCGCCCCCAGTATAATGAAACTCGTATTCTATACTCTTCAGACATAATGAAAAAATGCTGGAGAATATAACAACAACAACCTTTGAACGAGACTTAAAATATTTTTTGAATGATTTTCCTACAATCCTAACCTCTTTATATAGAAAATGGCTAGCTGGGAAATTTTGTTTTTGATGTATAGTGCCCAAATTCTGTGCGCTATACGCATTTGAATTATTGTTATGTCAGTTATTATTGGTGGCGCCAAAAAAGGTGGGATAGCGCGCAAAACAAAAACGCTGTATGTATAATGCACAAAAGGACTGCGCTATACCTGGGCAGTCAGAAAGTCAGATGTATAACGCACTAATTTTGTGCACTATACCTTAACGCCAAAAGTTACCGTTAATTTATAGCGCACATAATTAGTGCGTTATATATACTTTTGTAACTTTTTTTTTACCACCTATTAATGTTCTTTTTGTCCAAAAGGACATTATTTTGGTTCCGGACTCCAATAATCACTACATAAACAAATGTTCCCCCAAAAATTCTACCAAACGAAGTGAATAGAGTAATTTATAGAAACTGTGTATTTGCTCGTTTCTTCAGTATAATTTGGACCATGCCAAAAGAAAGAAGGGATAGACTTAACATACCTGAACCGATTTTTTTTAAATTCTTCTAACACACGCCAACCGTGACGAAACACGTAATAGCGAGATCGGAATAGGGAACAAATCGTATGAATTGCTCGATGCAATAACGTTGCTTACTGCAAAATCATCTTGATGAAACTCTTTCTCAAGAGAGGTAACATACATGAAATACTTGCTGGAAACTTTTTAGCAATTCCTTTTGAGCTTAAGAGAGGTAATGTTTCTTTTGCTATTCATTTTTGAGAAATTCCTTATGAATCAAAGAATGTTATCTTTGTCATTAGGCGGGCCCTACTTAGGATGACTAAGACACTCTAAAGTGTGACATTTAGGCAAGAATTTAAGAGTCATCTACAACTAAAAGAGGACTGCCACGTTCTTGGCCTTTTTAGGCTTATCATAAAAACTTAATTATTATCTTTTTTTAATAATTAATCCCCATTAACCAATAATCAACCAATTACCCACGTAATTAAAAATTATCCCAAATTATTTAAAATACTACCAATTTTTAACACACTTTATGTACCCTAATATCATGGTCATGGGGTACTATATAAAATAAATACATATACTATTATTTTATTAAAATATTCATGTAAAAATACGTCTATTTTCTCAACTTATAATTTTTTTAATCTCATATAAAGAGTAAATATTCTCATACTTAATTCTTAACATTGTAAAAGTAGCCTTCTTTTCTTGTGAGAAAATAATTTCTATCTTTATAATAAAGAAAATCTCATAAACTTTCTTATATTATGTATATAATTTAAAGCATATTCGAAAGTAGTAATATTGGTAACTATCCAAAATTATACTTATAAAATTTTACTAAAATTCCTCACTTAAAAGAAAATACCACATAACATAATATCTAACGGCATCTTGTAAACTTATGGGGTCTCATAATAATAATGTCTTAAACCCTCTATAACCTCCTAATAGACATAATCCCTTCGAACTCATATGGATTTACTATGGCACATTCTAGTGCTTAGGTACAGGATGTAACATAAACAGTCCAGGAAAACAACAGGCAGGAATAGAGTAAAGCAACCTAAGCATGATGTGACTAGTAGCAAATAAGAGGAAGTCAAGTCAAAACAGGTTGGCATGCTTACTCTTAAGCTATCTACTCAATTAAGATAGAAATAGTAGTATATGAATGAAAATGAGCGATTTCATAGGAGTAAAAATAGGATTTTAGCAACAATAACCTATGTACACACTCGTTACCTCACGTACACGGCGTCCACGTAACAAAATCAGTATAAAAATTCCTAAGGGAAAGTCCCCAACACAGAATTAGGCAAGCCACTTACCTTGACCGTGCTAATCAACTCAATACCACGCTCTTGCCACGAGCATCTGACTCCGGGTGGCCCAAATCTATTCAAATCGATTGCATGGTGTAAATATCACTTCAAGGGAATAAGATAGCTAATTATTTATAAGCTAATACGCGAAATTAGGAAATTCGCCCAAAAAGTCCCCCGGGCCCACGTCTCGGAATCGGGTAAAATTTATATTTCCCGAACACCCATTCGCTCATGAACCCAAAGAATCACAAAATCCGACGTCTAAATCTCCCTAAATCCTTAGATTTCTACTTGGGAATATTTCATCCCATTTCCATGGGTTTTCATCCAATTTCATTGATTAGATTGAGGAAAATGATAGAGATTATCGATATACAAAGGGATTAAGGTTAGAAAACGTTACCTATGATCCTCCTCTTCAAATCCCACTGAAAATCGCCAAGTTCCGAGCTCACAATCGATTTTGGAATTATGAAATTCAAACACTCGGATTTTTTGTATAAACTGCCAAGACATTTTGCACCTGCGACACTGGGATCGCAAGTGCGGAAGTTCATTAAGTGGCCTTGGGTCGCACCTGCGGCACCCCTTTCGCACCTACGTTCCCGCACCTGCGAAAATACCATCGCAGGTGTGGAAATTCATTTAATGGACTGGAGTCGCACCTGCAGCAACCCCTTCGCACCTGTGTGTCCGTACATGCTCAAATACCATCGCAGGTGCGAGACACCAGAACCAGAATGGTTCAGTTGTTTCTCAACTTGTCAAACTCACCCATTGGGCATCCAAAACAACCCCGAGGCCCCTGGGACCTCAACCAAACCTACCAACTGACCCTAGTACCTTGTTCAAACTTGGTCGAGCCTTAAAAACACATCTCATAACATCATTGGACTTAGTTTATTTTAGGCAGCTTTAACGTAGTAAGTTAGACACTGATTTAGGCACACGAAATATAAGTAAAGGCAACAAAATTTAGAGTAGAACACAAGGCACAATATACAGGGAAAATCTTTCCCAACTTTGTATTTAACTCGAGCATACAAAGAAACTCAACTCGAAGTACATCCGTGTACAAATTGAGATCACTCTTGACCCTCACAATTTCTCTCAAGATTACTCTTAGCCTTAGGTGTTTTCACTCTTGAAAAAAAGACTTAGAACTCCTTCCTAACCCAATGTGTAACTCTTTACACGTTTTTCTCCCCTTCTCAAAGTGTAAGCAAGGCTGCCTATTTATAACATCATGGGACAGCCCACCTTCCCCACCTTTAGGCCAATACACTTGCCCACTACCCCACTACTTTAGCCTAGTGTAGTTGACAACTCCCCAACTACTAGGATCATGTAAATCATGCTAAAGAATAGTAGGATCATGGCCCCAAAAACGTGCAAGGTTGCTGCCCTCTTTTCAGCAACTTCCTAACTGCTGCCCATGTGCACAGCATGTGCCGGTAACCGCCGTTGACTTGGTCCATTCGAGCTTGCTGCCCCATTTTCGTGCCTTGGCCTTAGCCAAGCTTCAATGACCTTGTATCCAGCTAAAGTTTAGCCACAATTGGCCATGCCATTTCCCACCAACTTGGCCCGTTTTTCCGCAACTCGATGCTATGCCAAATCTGCCCGCACATTGCCTTTCCGTTGCACTTTGGCTTACCTTTGCCTCATCATTTTTGCTTTGCCTTGGCATCACTGCCTCATGCCTTGATTCCTATACCATTATTAAGTGTCACCCTTGGCCCGCAACTCACCGTCAAGCCCTTACCAAGCTGCCTCGCCTCTGCCGACGCCTTGGCCATCACTTGCCCGTTTCCCTTTTTAGATTTGGTGCTGCTCATGCACCTTTGCTTGAAACACTCTTGCTGCCTCATGACAACACTCTTGTTGTCCTTGCCGATCTCCCTAAGTAAGGGGCTAACAAACCACCCGCACCCTTTGAAACTCGACGTCCTCGTCGAGGATAGCTCAATTTATGAGTCCTAAGGAGTTGACAAGCAACGCCCCTTGACCCCATTTTTCCTCGGCCACAATTGCATCCAATTCCTCCAGTTTCGTTAGCCTTTCCTGCAGTTCGTTGTTACCACCGGCCATGTTCTCAAACAAGACCACGAAACCCCGAGGCCCCCGGGACCTATAACCAAACCTACCAACTGACCCTAGTACCTTGTTCAAACTTGGTCGAACATTAAAAACACATCTCATAACATCAAAATCATCAATTATGCATAGATTCAAGCCTCAAAATATACAATGCGAGTGAATTTGCTGACAACGACTTCTAACTTTTAAGTCACTTGAGTGAATGCGACTTATAAATTGCATTAGCATTTACGACTTTTAAATCGCATTTAATACTCCGCATTACCGGAACTGTAAAATGGTAAGATTTGCATGTTTGAATGCGATTTATCGGAGGAACAACATGATGCATTATCAATAAAGAGTACTAGGTTGATAAAGGGTAACCCGGTGCACAAAATATACTGCATTAGTGGCTGCGATTAACTAGAATTAATATTTTTTTTTGGTAAACAAATAATTTTATTCACCAAAGAATAAGAAATAAATACAACACAAATCAACAAGAGTTTGGACATTCTGTTCCAACACTCTTGTGCACTTGTCAGCTACTCATTACCAGGAAACAATTTCTTATGCAAAAACAAACGGAACTAGTATTTAAACCTCAGCTACTAGGATATGTTTCCAAATGCTTCATACTCCCTGCTAGTTTTTTCTTCATATGACCCTACAATACACTTATTGAGCAATCATTTTAACTATAGTCTCTGCTGATCTCACTTTTTGCTGAAACAATCTCAAATTTCTCTCCATCAAAATAAAATACACACATGCAGCCAAACTCATCCCGTAAATATGTGCTTTTTGCAGAATTACCTTTTACATGGTCTATTGCCCAAACAATTTCTTCTTTCCATTCATATTGTAGAATCTTCTTCTATATCACTGACGATACTAAGCATTTAAACAACAGATCATCTAGTGTTTCTGGAACTTCTGTACACAAAGGGCAGGTTAAGTCACCTGCTTAAAAGTATTGACTAAGCATGCCTATTGCTTTTTCTTGTGATATACTACTTGAATTTCTTCTGCTGTTTGGTTTAAAAGCATAGCATGGGGATACTTAAGTAGACTTTATGCTTTTGCATAATCCAAAAAATAATTCTCATCTTTATAGGAATTGTTAGTTATCTTTTCAAGATAATTTGACTATGGCCTTAGAAATACTCTATCGCTAGAGTAAACCATGCCCGTCAAATAAAATCACATGCCATATATAACATATACGATTATCTAAAATACATAATTAGGGATAGTATACAACAAGGCGTTTGTAGTCCAACGGTTAGGATAATTGCCTTCCAAGCAATAGACCCGGGTTCGACTCCCGGCAGACGCAATTTTGTTTTCCTTTTGAAATTTTTCGTTAGCCCAAGCTTCTAGCCACTGTAACCTCATTTTATGTTTTTCATCTGAAAAAAAACAATCTTTTTTTTTAATTGAAGGAATGTTGTTGCTTCCTTTGTAAGTTGTATTTTTTGGTTGTTTTTTAAAATATGATATTTTTATAATTTATTATTAAGTTATTCAGTACTCAAGTAATAGAGATAGCAAATGCACAGCCAATCAAAGTGATATGCAAATGAAACTGGAATAAGAATTAATCTTAGAGCATCATTAGAAAGAAAGAAACACAGAATCAAAATCATTAATAGAAAGACATTAATTAAACAACTCCCACCCCGAAAAAGTAGAAAGGTTTGGCTCAACATAAGAGACAAGAAAGACATCTGCAAAACTATAACATAATAATACCAAATTAAGATAGTATAGGCTTAAGGACAACAAAACATGCTGTCCAAAAGCATCAAACAACTTCTTCCCCATCAACATGAAGAGCAATTCTATCCATGATCTTCACCGCCACCACTTTCGACTCCTTGAGCAACTTCACACTGTTACTGAGCCTAAGACGCTTCTCTGCAACCGCAGGTGATTCCTCCAGCATTCTCTCAAAGCCACCACTCCTTCAACGTAAATTATCGAGTTTCGTGTAGGATAATTCATTATCTCCATAAATGTTGTTTCTTTAGCCATGAGCTTACTACAAGTACCTGCATACTCGAGATTACAAGTGTAGTCAGTCAGCTTTTCCATCCCAGTGATTTCATGGACGGTGAACAACTAATTTTTGACCACACTCAAATATTATACTATTTTAGTAGAAATATTCCTTTTATGCCTAATATTGATGTTTTAAACTTTTATCTTACATTTAGTAGATTTTATTTAATTAAAGTAAATAAATAAATAATAATAATACTCACATTCTTAAAGTACACACACATATATATATATGGAAAATCTTTTAATTAAAATTTAATAAGTAAACTATTATATTTTCTTTGTATGATTTAAACTATAGTGTAAATATTGAGTTTTCTTATTTTTATAGTTTACTTTAAGTCTAAAAGTAGGATGGTATGTGTGTGTGTATATATATATATACACGTTACCATCTTTTACGTAAGATTTAGAAAATTAAAACAAAAAAAAAGAAAAAAAAAATGAATTTTTTTATTAAAAATAAATATTTGGAGCTAAAGTTAGGATAAAGTTTGTTGATAACAAACTTTATATAAAAAATCTGATTTTTTTAAAATTAGCTAACTAACTCTAAATTTTTAGCCTAAAAATCTCACACTCTTACTCCCATACAATATCACATTTGACCAACCACTTCATCCATATTATTTTATAAATAGACAAAAAACAAAAATAGAGGGGAGGGGGAAACGGACGAAAGAAAAAACAAAAGGAAAGGAAACGAAAGAAAGGAGGGAGAAGGAAAAGATAAAGAAAGAAACAGAAGAGGAAATCAAAAAAAAACAGAACGTGAAAAAATCTGGAAAAAAAAAAAATTTCAGCAACTCAAAAAACAATAGTGAGTACTATTTTTTAGAGTAAAAAATTCACTTGGAAAAATTGTTGAGTTACATTATTGAGTTCAAAATTGGAGTTCGAGATTTTGTTCGCGGTTCCCGGTTCGTGATTCTAAAACAATTAGTAGAAGGTGATTTCTCTCTCTTACTTTCTTTTTCTGTTGAATTATTTCATAATTCATATGTACCACTACGATTCTTTTNAAAAAGGAGTACTATTTTTTAGAGTAAAAAATTCACTTGAAAAAATTGTTGAGTTACGTTATTTAGTTCAAAATTGGAGTTCGAGATTTTGTTCGCGGTTCCAAGTTCGTGATTCTAAAATAATTAGTAGAAGGTAATTTCTCTCTCTTACTTTCTTTTTCTGTTGAATTATTTCATAATTCATATGTACCAATACGATTCTTTTTATTTATTTATTAGATTCATTTCTTTCATATACTAATGTGTGTGGTGACTT
>ML431368.1:0-92391 GCA_005239525.1 Nicotiana knightiana
CTGAGAGTTGACTTATTGGTAAACGACCTCGGAATGCAGATTTTATGGCTCGGATAGCTTCGTGGTGATTTGGGACTTAGGAATGTGTTCGGAATACTTTTTTGATGTTCGGTGTAGAATTAGGCTTGAATTAGAGAAAGTTAGTTTTTGGTGATTTCCGGTCGGCAGTGGAAATTAGGCTATCGAGGTCGGAATGGAATTCCAGAAGTTGGAACAGGTTCGTACAGTCATTTTGGATATGTCTGCAGAATTTCATGTCAATCGGAGGTGTTTTGGTTGGTTTCAGCGTAGTTGGCGAAATTTGGATGTTTCAAAGTTCATAGGTTTGAATTTGATATAAATTTGGTGTTTTCGTGTTGTTTTTGGTGTTTCGAAGGCTCGACTAAGTTGGAATAAGTCTATGGGGTGTTTTGGTATGTTTGGTTGGGGCCCCGAGGGGCTCGGGATTGATTTCAGATGATTGACGGGAAGTTTGGAGTGACTTTGGTAAATTTGCTGTTGCTGGTGTTTTCGCACCTGCAGAAAGGGAGCCGCAGGTGCGGTTCCACAGGAGCGGACTAGGCTCCGTAGGTGCGAGATTTGGCTGAGTGGGGAGTAGTCCGCAGGTGCGAGGAATTTGTCGCACCTGCAATGTCGCAGGCGCGGAAGGAGCATCGCACCTGCGAAGCCGCAGGTGCGGAGAAATGGTCACAGGCGCGGGATTGGCCCGTTAAGTGAGTTTCCGCAGGTGCGCACCTGGGACCGCAGGTGTGGGTCCGTAGGTGCGTCTAAAGGTCCGCAGGAGCGGAAATGACTGGACAGAAACAATATAAAAGGGCCCTCCGCGAGAATTTCTTATTTTTCATCAATTTGCATGCGGGAGGAGTCCTTTGAAGGCGAATTGAAGAGGGGAATTCAAGATTCTTCAGCAAAGGTAAGTTCTTTGGTTGCTAACATCGTTCATATGCTATTTTGTTCGGATTAGGCTTGAAAATTTAAGGGTTTGAGTAGGAAAAGGTTGGGAAGAAGGGGGTGGAGAATTGTAAATTCTTTTGAGGTTTTGGGTAGTCAATTATGGTCCGATNTGTGGCCCGGGGCTCGGGTTTGGCCGAATTTCGAGATTCTTGTTTAATTTGATAATTTTCGATTGGGTTGCGTTCCTCGGTTATATATTGATAATGTTAAACTGATTTTGGCTCGGGAGCCACTTTGAGGGGCAAGTGCATTGTTGACTAGTGTTGCGGCCCAGTATAGGTAAGTAATGGCTATAAATCTTGTCCTGAGGGTATGAAACCCCGGACTTCGTATTTTTTACTGTTTTTAGAATGGCGCACATGTCGGATGACGAGTATGTGGCGCATATTGACTTTTGGATTGGACTAGGTCCTCTCCGCGGCGAATAATGAGTTGCATATTTACTCAAAACCTTATATTAATTATGTTCTGAAGAATTGTGTAATATTTGGGCTGTAAGCCATGTTTGGGCCTAGTGCCGATCTGTTTTAACCCCTTGGGAGCTATTTTAATGATATTCTCACTACTTTGAAACTATGATTTTACACTCAGTCTTTCTTGTGAAATGTTGACACTCCTATTTGATGATATTATGATTTCTTGAAAGGAAATGCTAATTGGATCGAGAACCCCGTTTATTTATGGCCCGAGTGGCATGTTAAGAGTGTCAGACTGAGTGAGGCCGAGGGCCAATGTTGTGAGGATATTTATGATATGAGATAGGCCGAGAGCCTGAGAGTGATTGATGCCATGATTTGTCTTGTTTATTAGCGCTTGGGCTTAAGGAGCCCCTCCGAAGTCGGAGTCTGTACACACCCCCAGTGAGCGCAGGTACCTACCGAGTACTAAGTGCCGAGCAATTGGGAGGCTTGAGTTAATGTGAGGTGCTGAGTGACTGTGAGGTGCTGAGTGACTAAGAGGTGCTGAGGGACTGATTCTGAGTGACTATAAGGCATGCCCGAGGGGCTGATTATGGTTCGTGTTTTGCCCAAGGGGCTGTTTATGACTTTACTGCTTTCACGCTGAGCTTATGAAATGTGTTTTGCCCGAGGGGCCTCTATATGATTCATTTCATGTTTATAATAAACCGTTCGGTTGAAGTTGTTGAAAAATATACATTTTAAAAGGGTTTTTCGGAAGTTGATTTTTAGGCATGACGATTTCATACATCTATGTTATACTATTGGAAAGTAAGGTTGTGCCACTTTTGATTGATGACATTGATTTTATATGTTCTTGCTGCTCAGACCTGATTTCTTTTCATTACTACTGAGTTGGTGTAATCACATTACTCCCTGCACCTCTGTGTGTAGATTCAGGAGCAGATATCGAGCCTTAGCCTTTATTCTGCAGCGGAGCTAGATTTGCGGGATATAGAGGTGGTTGTCCAGCGTCCGCAGCATCTCTATTTTTTTCCTCCCTGTTGTATCTAGATTTCATTCGGAGGTTTTGTATTATGACAGTATATTATGACTTATTCTTCTAGATGCTCATGACACGTTGGCTCCGGGTTTTGGGGTTGGCAGTATTGTGAAATGTTGACCTACTTTATTTAGTAATTTCTGTATATTTATGAAATGCTCGGATTTTGGAAATGGGATTTTAAAAGAAATTGTGATCATGTGATATATTGGCTAGCCTAGTTCCACGATAGGCGTCATCATAGCCGTTTTAGGATTTGGGGTCATGACAATCTTGAAGAGAGTGAACTGATTCTAAAATCCAGTAATTCGAAAAACACACGGAGCAGGAGTCTAATAAACTTCAGCAAAGAGGAAGTGAATGCATGATCATTGATTTGAAAATAGAATAGGAGTTTTAGGAAAAATAGGGTGAACTTCAAAAAGGGATAAAAACAAGAGTGAAGGCAGCAAAATTTTAAGGATTTCAAAAGAGACTAATTAGTTCTAATATCAGCCAAGTGTAAAGAGATTAATTTGGTTTTAGTGCGTATTAGGCCTAAGGTTTGCCTAGGCGTTCGTAATACTGATTATTTGTCTTATGAGAATCAATGCAAGTCCAAAACATGATACTATTGCACATTTTTACCCATAACTATCTAAGCATGCATAATCCCCTCCCATAATCACTATCCAGCCCCAAATATTCGTTTACAAGTTATTACAAGCCAAGAATAATGATTTACATCACTAAAAGAAAATAAGAAGCTACTTCTATAGGGAGCCTTCAATCAGGCCCATATCTCCCAACCTCAATCCTTTCGAGTTTCACAGCCTTTCATGGTCCGGGTGCGGCAAAGCTCCCTAAAGCCCTCGTGGGTCCCTGGCCAATACCAGCACCCAGACGTAATTGCCAAAGTTTGTGCAGTGTGGAATTACTAGCCTCAGTGTGTCAAAGTTCAGAGGAAACTCATGGGTTCCCTAAGCAATGCTCACACTGAGGGGTGGAACCTAAGTCTCTAGGAATAGTGTGAGGTGCCAGGAGTGAGTTTAAAAGAGGAACAAAGTTTTTGAAAAGACATGATTCAGTTGAGAGACTTTATAAACTGAAGAGTTGCTTTTAGAACTAACTTCTGAAAAACAAACAGAAGTACCAGACCAATCAAACAAGTTCAGTACATAGTTGCACACAAGGGCAACGAGAATAGGGGACAAATAAGCCACATAATAATCAGGAGGATATACATCGATTTAATAAACTTGTTTAGACATAGTTGCACAAATAAGAGAGGTTCAGGGAATCAGGGGACAATAGAGTCAAACTAAACAGGATATTGAACAGCCTAATAGATGCATATAGCAATAGGCTGAACATATGTAAACATTATTAACTCAGCCAAGGCATATAAGTCCTAAAGAGATAAGGCATGGTAAGTATTAATAGAGAAAAACAAGAGATTAATCACATGTTGAACAACAGAAACACAAATAGAAGAAAGTCGGGAAGATGACAAACTATAGTACTAAACACATTGGTTTGAAGCTGGAATATTAATTAGAACATACCAGTGAGAAAAGAGCAGGCAGAATGAAAGAGCAAAATGAGCACAATGGTTAGCCTTGGCTTACAGCCGGCTAACAGTAGACAAGAGAAAAAGAGAGCAGTAGTAGAGCAAAGTGCTTTGTAAGAAAGAAAAAGTTTTAGCACAAGAAGGCTTAGAACAGTGATGTTGTTCATTTTTTTTGTTTAATGAAAGAGCAGAAGTATATATAGTTTGAAAAAAAGCAGTAAATAAGGTAAAAATCAAAGTCAATTAGTAATTAGGGGGGCTCAGAATCAATCAGTGTAAAATCAACAAAGATACTCCCTTAATTGAAGGAGTCGAGTTCAAATCAGTAGTAACAGGCAACACATAAGGAAAATTACCATATGTAGCTTGGGAGAATATTCAAATAGTGTAAAATCAACATAAGTACCCCTTAATTGAAGGGGTTAAGTTCGAACATTAGCAGGCAAATAACAAATAAGGGAAATAAAGTCAGCATCATACTAAGTAAGGAAATAATCAAGATCTGTTAACCAAAACAATCACTCCCTAAAGTCAAGGGATTCAAATTCAAATGGTAAAATACATAGCACATAAGGCAAATAAAATCAGTACACGACCAAATAAGGAAAGAATCATAGTTCATTAAGTATAGGGTAAACAATTAATGCTAAGTTCAAAAATATTCTAAATAAGGAAATAGACAATAAAAATAAAGCACCACAGGTGAATCAATTAATTCTGAATAGAAATTGAAGGTTTAAAAGAAAGTCTGTCAATCAAACCCCCTAAGTATGGAATCCAGAATCGATCAAGAAAGAGTCACAATTCTATATTCATTATATAAATAGACAAGAATGCTCAGACATAGTAAACATGCAGGTTAAACAAGTGCTAGTAGAAAGATGCAAGTCTGAGCAATCGAGATAGACATAAGCACATAGTGGTGGTATGAGTTAAGCTAGTAGAACTCAGTAACCATGTTTGAGGCAGATAATCACAGAAACTTAAGCAAAGAGAGACGAGCAACCATGCTAATACACAGAACCAAACATAGAAATCTAGAAAAATTAGGATTTTTAACACAAGCAAGATAAAAGATAGTAAAATCACAGACTCAAAATCAAGGAAACTTAGTTTAAACAAGCATAAAAAGGTTATGAGAAACCCTAGTTTTAAAAAAAAGAAGTAAAACGTTTAAAAATTGAAGATTCTTAAAGATTGAGTCAAGAACAATGTAAAACATAAAGAATAAGTTTAAATCGTTAAAAATACAGAGATTTAAGAGGTTTAAGCCAAAATTAGGGTTTCATAAGAAACCAGAGAAAAATAGGGGAATCTGCCATGAAACTCAGGGATAGTGGTGGTTATAGCATAATCGAGTCAAAACCCCACCAGAGAAAAGCCGAAAACAACCCAAGCAGGAGCTCCAGTAGTGAGTTGGGCATGGTCGAAACCCTTAAAGGTCTCAGAGACGAGGTGAACCGGAGAAAGGAGGCGTCATGGAGGCTGGTGGTAGAAAGGATGGTGGTCGGAGGTGGCCGGAGAAGAGAGAAACTTCATCGGAGAAGGAGGTTGTCACGCCCCAAAATCGAGGGACGCGACCGACACTCAACCGGGTGACCTCAGTCAAGCGAACCTGATTTGCCTTTCCCACCCGACGCGTTTCCCCGTGTTTATAACATACATTATTTATGTGAAACAGTGAGATAAGCTTAAAAGTGCGTGATTCCCATAATAAGTCTAATTTTTCCTCATGTTACATTATTGTACTAGATTTCCCAATTCATACATATTAGATACAACACTTCCCGATACGGACCACGATTACGAATACATACAACCAATGCCAAAAAATATATATATACACCCACATAGTATCTACGGAGCCTCTAATGGTACTAGGAGTTTATACAATACTTGCCGGCAACAAGGCCCCGACTATACCTTAAAATACATAATATACTCAAAAAGGAGATGGCATGAACTACACATGGCCCTGAGAGGAAGTGGGGCTCATCAGTATAGCTGAAAAAGGATGAGGAGAAGGCACCACTAACGGCGAGCTGAGCAACCTGCTATGGACCCACCTACATCCATATAAAAGATGTAGCAACCCCGACAAAAAGGACGTTAGTACTGTGGAATAGTACTAGTATGTATAAACAAACTTTATCCCAAGTACAATCAACAATACACAATTAAGAAACAGTAATAGAACCAATTAATCAATGCGCGTGGAAGGAAACAACCAAAATCAAACAAGCTTCACAATCTCTCCTTTTTCCCTTTCAACATCATCATATTCAAGAGCTCATAGATTTTCATTTCAGTAGTGATAACGATCACATTCCATCCTTATTACCTCGGCCACCCTTATCACCACAACTCATCAACTTTATTACTTCATGTTGCGGCGCGCAACCCGACCTCGCCTGACAATTTAAATTCACAACAACAATCACAAACAATTTCATCACAAGAATCATCATTTCAAGGAGTACAAGTTCATATCAACAACTTATTTATTTGGGCCCAAGGCACCATAACTCTTATCAAGTAGTAATTTCATGAGCACGGTATTGCCATAATCGTCCAATTCAGTTACATCGTTTCACAATACTCTATTTCATTACTTTCCACGCACGACTTTTAGCTATTTTACACATTCTCACATTTGGGAACATTATCAATCTTTCGTTCATTACACATCCTTTCATATCAAAACCCTTTATCATTTACGAGCTTTGCACAGAACGAAATAGGCACATCAAACACCTTTCACAACCTCATATAGCACGGTAGCATGACAATCAACTAGGATAATCAGAGAATAGAATCTTGCGTCTCAACACGTTTGAACAATCAATTCACATATTTCTAAACAAGGTACACATACCGAATACTCAGACCCAACAAGAGGATTCTACAAAGGTTAAAGTTAGCCATACATACCTCGTATCAGGATCTTTCCTTAATTTCTATCTCAAATCTCCGGACCTTCTAGCACCTTTGATATAATTCACAATATGTCACATTTAAACATAGAATTAGGAATCATGAACATGTCTTGAACTCACTTGAGCTTTCTACCAAGCACTAGGTGTTCTTTTAGATTAAATAACCCCTTTTTAGTGAAAGGTTACTCCAACCTATTTTCCTTTACTAGATTATGGTAAATTGGGTACATGCATGCAAGATTCTTAACCCCATCTTTATGAACTATCCTACCCATGTTTCATTTTACAAAAATCTGGAAATTTAGGGTTAATGGGGTGGAAGCTTACCTCTTAGATTGAAGAAATTTGTGTTCTGCTTGATTAGTTCCAAGCTTGAGTGATGAAGGAAGACCAATTTGATGAAGTTGGGACTTTCTCTCTCTAGAATCCACTCTTTCCTCTCTCTAATATCTCAGAAAAATGGTTAAAAATGAAGGGAGGGGTATTTTAATGAACTGGGTTCGGGTTTTAAAAATTAGGAAAAACAGGGCCCGACACAAGAATGCGGTCAGGAGTGCGATCGCATTCCTAACATGCGGTCCACAGACTCGACCGCATAATGGCCCTCAAGATGGGCCGAAATTCGAAACACACTGCCCAGGTATGCGACCATTGTGCGGTCCGCGTACACGTTATGCAATCGCGTACTGGACCGCATAGTTGACTTCAAATGGGGCAGTGATCTGCCCAGGTATGCGACCATTATGCGATCCGCATACAAGTTATGCGATCGCATAGTGCGTCACATAACACCTACTTTCTGGAGAATTATATTCTTTAAGTCTCGGGGTACTTTTTACTAAATTTAGGTCTGTTTCAAAGATACCCACAATAAAATAACTCGGGACTCGTTCGACATTATTTTTAAACAAGAAAATTTTACGGGTCCTTATAGAGGTGAACATGGAATATTCTAGAGAGAAGGGAGAGAGAGAGACCAGAGATAGAGAGAGAGTCGGTCTCGAAGAATGAGGGGTCGGGGAAAGGGTAGTTAGGAATTAATTATGGTAAGAACGGATCTGGGCCATTGATCTCATTTGATCCACGACTCAGATAAATTGGGGGTTGGGCCGGTTAGAGAATTAATTTGGGCTGGGTCGTTTAGTGGTCTGATGAGTTGGGTAATTGGGTCTAAAGATTGGGTTAAAATGTGGCTAAAATTAAAATAAATGTGGCTAGATGTTGAATACCCAATAAAATAGATAATTAATAAATTAAAATAGCCAATAATTATATAAAAAATGAAATTAAGTTAAAATAGGTAAAATCACAGCAATTAACTAATATTAGGTGTAAAAATGCATAAATTTCGAATTGAAATAGTGCAAAAATGTCCAATTGGGCCATAATTGTAAAATTATTGTAATTGAAATTAAATAAGACCCAATTGGCTAATTTGTAAACTAATTGAGTTTCATTAGATAAAAAATTGATTATAAATAACATACCGAGCAAGGAAATATTTTAAAATTATTTCTAGCATAATTTATGAATTATTTAAATATGAAATATAAAATAAACAGGAAAAAAATTTAATAAAATATGGAAAAATAGGGAAAAACACTCATTATTACAAAGAAAAATTTTGAGGGGTTATATGCAAGTTTGAAAATTTGAGTAAAAATTGGGTATCAACAACTGCCCCTCTTTACCCGAGAAGGATGAAAGAGTTGTCGAGTACAGATATGATGGCCAATTTTGGCCGAGAGGAAACCGTGGGAGAGAATTAGGCCGCACCCTGGCTTTTGAGCTGCCTACATATCCTTGGTTTTACAGGAATCAGGCCGTATGTAGTTTCGGAATCATCGACGAAATATACCGGTGATGTTTTACAAGAACGAACGCAAGGTGCGAGGTAAGGTAAAGTAAGAAGGTCTTACGAGTTTGTATCGGAGAAATGGAGCGGTCCGCTCCTGCTTGGTTGGCTGTTCCGGCCAGATTACCTGCGAATAAATAACAAGCATATATCGTGCATAATGTAAACATGATGCAAGTTCCCATTGGACTATGAATGCTGTCTTTGGACAATTAAGGATGATTGTCCTTAGACCATGATGTCCTTGGCCATGAATCGCTTGGTGCGAGATTCGCAGGCTATGAAATGACATTCTCGGGCCATGAGGATGGTGCCTCCGAACCATGGTTCCTTTGAATAATGATATGCAAGTTGAATAAAAGAGATCCTCAGGCCATGAAATGATGTTCTTGGGCCATGAAGATGGTGCCTCCGAACGATTACGCCTTTGGACAAGTTGGCGATATTTCAGCCCATGAAGAATGCAGTAGTATTATGCTAACAAGACAGAGTTTAGTCTTGCAATTTGCGAAAGAAAAGAGGGGCAGAGCTTAGCTCGGGAGAAGCATAAATAAATAACGTCACGAAAGGTGGTTTCTTTGAAGAGGTAGATAGGAGCTTTATGCTATGAAGTAAAATGCAGGGGAGGTAGCGTGGAACCTTGGAAGGCAGAATGACATCCTTATGCAGTGCAAGAAATAAAAATGCAGGGGAGGTAGCGCGGAACCTCGGAAGGCAGAATGGTAGCGTTATGCAATGCATGAAATAAAATGCAGGGGAGGTAGCGCAGAACCTCGGAAGGCAGAATGGTAGCCTTATGCAATGCAGGAAATAAAATGCAGGGGAGGTAGCGTAGAACCTCGGAAGGCAGAATGGTATCCTTATGAAATGCAGGAAATAAAATGCAGGGGAGGTAGCGTGGAACCTCGGAAGTCAGAATGGTAGCCTTATGCAATGCAGGATATAAAATGCAGGGGAGGTAGCGTGGAACCTCGAAAGGCAGAATGGTAGCCTTATGCACTGTGGGAAAATAAACGACAGTAAGAGTTCTTAGCTGATAATAAACTGCGGTGATATGATTGTGGTGAATAAGCGTTGTTTGTGATGATAGTAAGCGTCGGCATGTTCGATGAGTTTGAGAGCGTGTCCTTAAGAAATATGCTTCTTGCGAAGATAGTAATGTGTTCTGGGCTTTTGTCGTCTTTGTGCCTGCATCCAAATAAAAATTGTGAGTTCTGTAAAGGGGAGGGTTAGTTCGCATCCCCAATGGCTCAGCTTAGCCTGTCTGCTTGATAACGAGGACTTCGTTGTTCATATCACAGGGGTAGCGTTGCTAAAAAAGCTGTTTTGAGAACCAGATATGCATGGTTTTATAAAAATATAACATATAATTTAAAGTAATTTCTTTGGATGAACCGACGACCACGACGCGGTTCAAGACATTGCAACCTCTCTTGCTATGGAATTTTGAGGGTCCTCCTCAAAATTCTGCTCCAGTTTGATGGGTGAAGTCTTCTGGATGTTGCTTGTGCGGTGCTCGGCTGCATTTGCTTCGGAATATTGAGGTCCCTCCTCAAAATTCTGCCCCAGTTTCCATTCGTGGGGGAAATGAAATTTTTATTAAAATGTGACCGAACCCATAGGGCTGCCTACATATCCCCTCTTAAATGGGAATCAGGTCAGGCGTAGTTCAACTTACAACATTTGATAAAAGCATGAAAGTTACACATAGTAGCGCTTGACTGCATCTGAGTTGATTGGCTTTGGCCAGATTTCTCCATCCATTTCTGCAAGTATGAGTGCTCCTCCTGTCAGCACTCGGTGAACCATGTACGGGCCTTGCCAATTGGGAGTGAATTTCCCTTTTGCTTCGTCTTGGTGGGGAAAGATCTTCTTTAACACCAGCTGCCCCAGTGTGAATCGTCTTGGCTTGACTTTCTTGTTGAAGGCTCTAGTCATTCTGTTCTGATATAGCTGACCATGAAAAACTGCGTTCATTCTTTTTTCCGTCTATGAGGGCCAATTGCTCATAACGACTTTGTACCCTTTCTGCATCATTGAGCTCAGCTTCTTGTATGATTCTCAGGGATGGAATTTCGACCTCGGCAGGAATAACGACTTCTTTACCATAAACCAACATGTAAGGAGTTGACCTAGTTGATGTGCGGACTGTGGTGCGGCATCCCAGTAAGGCGAATGACAGCTTCTCATGCCATTGCTTGTGATTCTCTATTATCTTTCTCGATATCTTCTTGATATTCTTGTTGGCAGCCTCAATGGCTCCATTCATTTGAGGTCTGTATGCTGTGGAATTCTTGTGTTTGACCTTGAAGGTTTCACACATGGCTCTCATCAGGTCACTGTTGAGATTGGAACCATTGTCGGTAATGATTGACTCTGAAACTCCGAATTGACAAACTATGCAGTCGCGGACAAAGTCGGCCACGACTTTCTTAGTAACTGCTTTGTAAGAGGCTGCTTCGACCCATTTGGTAAAGTAATCAATGGCAACCAGAATAAACCTGTGTCAGTTGGAGGCGGCAGTCTCGATTGGTCCAATAACATCCATGCCCCAAGCGGCGAACGACCATGGCGAACTCGTTGCATTAAGCTCGTTGGGAGGTACCTTTATCATATCCCCATGTATTTGACGACAATGGCATTTTCGGACATACTGGATGCAATATGTTTCCAAGGTCATCCAGAAATAACCGACCCGGAGTATTTTCTTTGCTAGAACGAACCCGTTCATATGAGGACCGCATGTACCAACATGTATCTCCTCCAATAGTTTTGTTGCTTCTTTTGCTTCGACACACCTTAGTAAACCCAAATCAGGAGTCCTCCGATACAGGATCCCTCTGATGTGAAAGGAATTGTTTGACAACCTTCGAAGTGTGTGTTTTTGAGTAGCGTTTGCAAGTTCTGGATATTCTCCCTTTGCCAAGTACTCCTTGATATCATGAAACCAATGCTTTCCGTCTGCTTCTTCTTCAACATGGGCGCAGTAGGCCAGCTGATTGTGGATGCCCACTGGGATGGGATCGATTAAATTCTTGTTTGGATGCTGAATCATAGATGACAAAGTAGCCAATGCATCGGCGAACTCATTCTGGGTTCTGGGGATGTGCCAAAACTCTATCTTTGTAAACCTCTTTCTCAACTCCTGTACACGATGTAGATATGGCAGTATCTTGGAATTCTTGGTCCCCCATTCTCCTTGTACTTGGTGTATCAATAGGTCTGAATCACAAATCACTAATAACTCCTGAACGTTCATGTTGATGGCCAAGTTGAGCCCCAAGATGCAGGCCTCATATTCAACCATGTTGTTGGTGCGGGGGAACCTGAGCTTGGCGGATACTGGATAGTGCTGACCGGTTTCTGATAATAAGACTGCCCCAATACCTACGCCTTTTAAGTTTTCGGCCCCATCAAAGAACATCCACCAACCATAGTAGGATTTTGCAATGTCTTATCATACGAATGACACTTCTTCATCGGGGAAATACATTTTTAATGGTTCGTATTCCCCGTCCATAGGGTTTTCAGCGAGATGATCTGCTAATGCTTGTCCCTTGACCGCCTTCTAAGTCACGTAAATAATGTCGAACTAACTTAACAGGATTTGCCATTTGTCCAGTTTGCCAGTGGGCATGGGCTTCTGAAATATGTATTTCAACGGATCCATCCTTGATATGATGTGCGTTGTATATGCACAGAAATAGTGCCTCAACTTTTGTGCGACCCAAGTCAGAGCACATAAAGTGCATTCTAATAAAGAGTACCAGGCTTCATATGGAGTGAATTTCTTGCTAAGATGGTAAATGGCCTGCTCTTTCCTTCCTGTTTTGTCATGTTGCCCAAGAACGCAACCGAAAGCTCCATCTAACACAACAAGGTAAAGTAACAGAGGTCTACCTAGCTCGGGTGGTACCGGGACTGGTGGTGTTGAGAGGTACTCCTTGATTCTATCGAAGGCCTTTTGACAATCCTCTATCCATTTGGTTGCAGCATCCTTTCTCAGCATCTTGAAAATTGGTTCACAAATAGCGGTAGACTGGGCTATGAACCGGCTGATGTAATTGAGCCTCCCAAGGAAACTCATAACATCCTTCTTGTTCTTTGGCGGCGACAATTCTTGGATGGCTTTGACCTTTGATGGATCCATTTCTATTCCTTGGCGACTGACAATGAACCCCAGCAACTTGCCAGCAGGAACCTTGAATGCACACTTTGCAGGGTTAAGTGTCAAATTGTACTTCCTTAACCTATTGAAGAACTTCCTCAGATCTTCCATATGGTCAGTGGCTTTCTTCGATTTGATGATGACGTTGTCCACATATACCTCGATTTCCTTGTGAATCATATCATGGAATATAGTAGTCATGGCCCTCATATAGGTGGCCCCTGCATTCTTCATACCGAATGGCATCATCTTGTAACAATACACTCCCTACGGCGTAATGAATGCCGTTTTCTCAGCATCTTCCTCGTCCATCCAAATCTGTTGGTACCCAGCGAAACTATCTACAAAGGACTGCAGCTCATGCTTGGTGCAGTTGTCAATTAGGATGTGTATATTTGGCAAGGGGAAGTCGTCCTTCGGACTGGCCCGGTTGAGATCCCGGTAGTCGACACATACTCTAACCTTCCCATCTTTCTTTGACACAGGCACGATGTTGGCTAACCATGTCGGGTATTCAACCACCCGGAGAACCCTGGCGTTGATCTGCTTGGTGACATCTTCTTTGATTTTTAAGCTCATGTCTGGTTTGAACTTCCTGAGCTTTTGCTTCATCAGTGGGCATGTCGGATCGGTTGGCAACTTGTGGGCCACAATATATGTATTGAAGCCAGTCATGTCAGCATACGACCAAGCGAATATGTCCATATTTTCTCTTAAAAACTCTGTATATTCCTCCTTTTCTAATGGCGACAGATGAACGCTGATGCGTGTTTCTTTGATGTTCTCTGCATTTCCCAGGCTGACAACCTCAGTCTCGTCCAAGTTAGACTTAGGTATATTCTCAAAGTTCTCGACCTCTTTAACAATATCCTCAGGTATATCATCCTCGTCTGAATCGGAATCAGTTTGTTGCGTTGCCTCGTTGCATGTCACAGTCGTCGGTTCATCAAGATAAGTAATAGTAATGTTGTGTAAATGAAGTAATGGGGAGGAAAACAATAGAAAGTAAATATACGATTTATAGAGAAACTGCAAATGCTTTGATAAATTGAATAATCGTTTGAACATAGGAGCTCTTTCTTGCAGAAATAAAAAATGCGAAAAGGAAGAATTTTTTTTAAATAAATAAGCTGTAAATAAATGCTTGTTTTGTTAGCCTTGCTACCCCGAGGCTCGACGGGCTTTGGTCGTCCTGACAGACCAATTATTGAGATATGATCTTCTGCTCACGACCTGTATGGAAGGGACTTCCTCCCCCTCCTCTTCAAGAATGACACAGCAATCCATGTGCTCATCGTCCCGAAATAAATCCCTCATTGCCGCTAACGCTTCCTCTTCGTCCGTACGGTAGATGATATCAGCTTGCTGGAAAGTTTACTCCAGGTGAGGTATCGGCTGCTCCAATGGGTAGTAAGGATTGCGCCATGGTGGCGACCAGTCCTTGAATTCCTTCCAAGTGTACTCATACCCCATCCCGAAAGTGGTACCGTTCTTCTTGAGTGTTATTGGCTTCGTTATTCCCTGGAGATTTTTACCGAGCCCTTTGCCTGGCTCCTATCCTTTCCAATTCAAGATGCTCTAGATCTTACTGTCCTACCATTTGTCCTTATCAATGGCGTTAACTCGTTCAATGTTGTGGTAGATTTCTCCACCTAGCTTCCTTCTCCCATCAATGACCGAAAAATTCTGGCGCCTGTAGATATGGTTGCTACCGTCTCCATGAATGATTACCTCTTGATGATTCCATCTTAACTTCAACACTTGATGTAGGGTTGATGCCACGGCCCCAACACCGTGTATCCATGGTCGCCCTAACAACAAGTTGTAGGATGCGGGCACGTATATCACTTGGAAGTCTACATTGAACCAGGTTGGTCCCATCTGTAAGCACAAGGTGATTTCTCCCATGGTGGACCTCTGCGAACCATCGAAGGCCTTTACATTGATCTCTCCTTCTTTTATATCATGTAGAATTTTTCCCAATTTCTTGAGTGTGATTATCAGACAAATGTTGAGGCTAGAACCCCCATAAATTAAGATCCTTGTAATGAAGTGGTCTTCACATTGCACAGTGATGTGTAGTGCTCTATTATGCCCTAACCCATCGGGCAGCAGTTCATCTTCATGGAAAGTAATCTTGTGGCTTTCCAGAACCTGGCCCACCATGTTTTCCATCTCCCCTCTGGTGATATTGTCTGGTACGTATGCCTCACTCAACACTCTCAGCAAGGCGCTCCTGTATGTCTCAGAATTTTGTAATAGAGAGAGGATAGATATCTGAGCTGGTGTCTTTTTCAACTGGTCGAGGATTGAGTACTCCTTGGCTTGGATATTTCTCCAATGATCGTCTGAACCTGTCTCAATGGTGGGAGGACGGTTGGCGGCCTACTTGCTAGATTCAGCCAAATGTTCAGGGGTATAAACTCTGCCAGTTCTGGTCATACCCTGTGCAGCAATGGCTTCCTCAGACTTGCTTTTACCCTTTCTACTTGCTTCAGCTGTGTAGTCCCATGGGATGGCATTCGAGTAAAAGGGTGGCGTTGTTGACATTGCCATTGGAAAAGATGTGGTCATCCTCATTCCCACCGGAGTATATGTTATAGGTGGCCGGACTGCAACTTCGAGGGGCCGTTCAAACTCAACTTCGATCGGCACTGAGGCCTTTTCCTTTGCGGGTGGTCTCGATTCAAACTCGAGTGGAATGGACATGTTTAACTCAGCATCCTCGGATGGCTGCATCTGAACCACAATTGGGTGGAGAGTAATTGCGGGCTTCTTCAGATCACCCTCTACAATTAGCCCAATTGATCCCTCAGGATCCCAATCATCATCTACTTCAATCATATGGACACCACCTTTATTGTTTGGAAGCGGATTACTGCGAACCTTAGGAGCAGGGTCCTTGGCTATAATGATCTTGTTGTCTATGAGGGTTTGTATCTTGTCTTTCAAGGAACGAAATTCCTCGATGGTGTGTCCCTTCATGCCGGAGTGGTAAGCGCAGGATTTGTTTGGGTTGATCCACTGAGAAGGGTTCTCAGGGGTGGCAGTAGGAATGGGTGTGACGTAGCTGGCGTCTTAGAGTTTTTCATATTGTTCATCAATGGGCTCGGCTATGGAAGTATACTGTTTTGGAGGGCGACGGTTGAAGTTAGGGCGATGTCTTGGGAAGTTTTGGCGAGTAGGTGGTGATTGGTAGTGAGAAGGTTGGGAATTGTAGGCATTGTAAACGGGGGCTGGTTGGGAGTATCTGGGCGAGGTAGGATGATATGTGGGTGGTGGAGCTTGATATGCGGGTGAGGCTGCGTGGTATTGAGGTGAAGGTTCTTGGTAACTTGGAGGTGGTTGGTATGTGAATGAGGGTGATGGATATACTTGGTATTTGGGCGGGGACTTGGCTTGTTGGGTAACCATTATGGCTCTCACATCCCTTTTCTTGGACACACCACCTGACTACAGAGCTTTATTAGTAGCCTGTAAAGCTTCAAAGTTGGTAACCATACCGCTTTTGATGCCCTCTTCGATTCGCTCTCCAAATTTGATGATGTCAGAGAACTTGTGACCTTCGACCATCATCAGCCGCTCGTAATATTGAGGATCCTGAGATCGTACAAAGAATTTCTTCATTTGTTCCTCTTCTAAGGCTGGCCTAACCTTGGCAGCTTCTGACCTCCAACGAGTAGCATACTCGCGAAAGGTCTCCGTTGGCTTCTTCTTTAAATTCTAGATGTAGAATACATCCGGAGCATTCTCCGTGTTGAATCTGAATTGATCCATGAAGTCTGTTGCCATGCTTACCCAATTAGTCCATTTCTTTGGATCGTGGTTGATGTACCAAGACATTGCATCTCCTTTCAAACTCCTCATGAAGAGTTTCATGCGGATTCTTTCCTCATTTGCTATAGGATTTTTGTTTGGCACGAGTGGAATATGAATGCGGAGCATGATATGCATTAAATAACATTTAATTAAGTTGGCACGTATTTTCACATTTGAGGAAAGCGGTAAAGAAATGAAATACGACAGTTATAAATGAAAGCAGTAACGAAGAGAACATGAAGATACGTCAGTTTTGTTTAGGCGAAATAAATACTTGCGGGATTAAACAGTTAATCACATATAACGGGATATAGGAAAGGGTATAAACATTTAAACAAAAATTGAAGGGTCCAAATTCACAAGACAACCTGTAATGGTGTAAGCCTAGGGAAGATCCCTAGCAGAGTCGCCATGCTGTCGCGCCCCATTTTTCCTCGCACGGGTCAGGTGCGGAGAGATCGGGTTTATGACATTTTTGGACAACACCTTAAAGGAAGAGGTTTAAGGAAGAGTCGCCACCTAAGGATTTTGTGGTGCGTTAGGGCACCTAGAATAGATAACTCATGAACTAGTTTGCACTACCAGAGATTGTGTAAGGGCTTGAAGTTATCCTAAGGGGAAGGTGTTAGGAACCCTTCAAGATCCACAACCGTGGGTCCCAGCCAAGAAGTTTTGTGAATTTGGACGGTAAACAAATAGCAAGTAAGGTTCATATAAGAGGGGATTTCAAACAAGTATGAAAATCTTTAAAGGTTTTGGGAAACATTAGAGTAAAAACATTTGAAAAGAATTGTCCTGGGTTTAAAGTAATACGGATCACATCAATGCAATACCAGGTATGTCACATCCTCAATGAGGGGCTACACGTGGTATTAGCACACCGGTCATCATATCCGTATTCTACCCTTCCCACCCCGTAGAGGTTATTTAAAGAAGCGCGTGCTAGTCACGAAAGCTTATTGCGTGCTATTACCCATCCCATCCTATAAGTCCTGGAGGGTATTTTGGACTACTAATCCTACAATGTGAGTACTAGGCTGAGCCCCTAGGCTTTAAAAGGATAAAATTCTAAGCGACATGTAATACAAATAGGACTACAGATATGGGAAAATATAAAGGCAGTTAAAGGGCTCACAGATCCCTGCACAGGTAAACACATAAATAGCACGTCTCAAACACAACCAAAGTCTCAAAGACAAGACTTAAAACAGGAGTTATAAGTTGGAAAACAGTAGGTTTTGGGTTTCTTGAAACTCAGTAATAAAGCAGGAAGTTTAAAAGGACAGAATAGTTTTGAGAATAGTGATTGATTAAAAATCTAGTAATTTAAAGACAATACCAGGAATAGAAAGGTGCGTAGCAGTTTAGAAGTTTTCAATAAAAAGAGACGAATAACTTTTAGAAAATTGGTAATTAGAAGTAAAGCAAGATTTTAAATAAAGTAGACTAATTTCAAACAGGAGTGACTTACTTTAAAATCCAATAATTCAAAATAGGGCAAGAACCAGTAGTTTAAAGGAGTTTTAGTAAAAAAGAGAGTGAGTGCACAATTTCAAAACCCAATAATTTTAAAACAAAACAAGGATTCAAACAGAATGGTCTTGAAGAGAGTGAACTGATTCTAAAATCTAGTAATTCGAAAAACACGCGGAGCATGAGTCTAATAAACTTCAGCAAAGAGGAAGTGAATGCATGATTAGTGATTTGAAATAGAATAGGAGTTTTAGGAAAATAGAGTGAACTTCTGAAAGGGATAAAAAAAAGAGTGAAGGCAGCAAAGTTTTATGGATTTAAAAAGAGACTAATTAGTTCTAATATCAGCCAAGTGTAAAACGATTAATTTGGTTTTAGTGCGTATTAGGCCTAAGGTTTGCCTAGGCGTTCGTAATACTGATTATTTGTCTTATGAGAATCAATGCAAGTCCTAAACATGATACTATTGCACACATAGGTAAATAAATCCTATAGTCATGATTTCTACCCATAACTATCAAAGCATGCATAATCCCTCCCATAATCACTATCCAACCCCAAATATTCGTTTACAAGTTATTACAAGCCAAGAATAATGGTTTTTATCACTAAAAGAAAATAAGAAGCTACTTCTATAGGGAGCCTTCAATCAGACCCATATCTCCCAACCTCAATCCTTTCGAGTTTCATAGCCTTTCATGGTCCGGGTGCGGCAAAGCTCCCTAAGGCCCTCGTGGGTCCCTGGCCAATACCAGCACCAAGACATAATTGCCAAAGTTTGTGCAGCGTGGAATTACCAGCCTCAGTGTGTCAAAGTTTAGAGGGAACTCATGGGTTCCCTAAGCAATACTCACACTGATGGGGTGGAACCTAAGTTTCTAGGAATAGTGTGAGGTGCTAGGAGTGAGCTTAAAAGAGGAACAAAGTTTTTGAAAAGACAGGATTCAGTTGAGAGACTTTATAAACTGAAGAGTTGATTTTAGAACTAACTTCTGAAAACAAACAGAAGTACCAGACCAATCAAACAAGTTCAGTAATACATAGTTGCACACAAGGGCAATGAGAATAGGGGACAAATAAGCCACATAATAATCAGGAGGATATACATAGATTTAATAAACTTGTTTAGACATAGTTGCACAAATCAGAGAGGTTCAGGGAATCAGGGGACAGTAGAGTCAAACTAAACAGGATGTTGAACAGCCTAATAGATGCATATAGGAATAGACTGAACATATGTAAACATTATTAACTCAACCAAGGCATATAAGTCCTAAAGAGATAAGGCATGGTAAGTACTAGTAGAGAAAAACAAGAGATTAATCACATGTTGAACAGCAGAAACACAAATAGAAGAAAGTCAGGAAGATGACAAACTATAGTACAAAACACATTGGTTTGAAGCTGGAATATTAATTAGAACATACCAGTGAGAAAAGAGCAGGCAGAATGAAAGAGCAAAATGAGCACAATGGTTAGCCTTGGCTTACAGCCGGCTAACAGTAGACAAGAGCAAAAGAGTGCAGTAGTAGAGCAAAGAGCTTTGTAAGAAAGAAAGAGTTTTAGCACAAGAAGGCTTAAAATAGTGATGTTGTTCATTTTTTTTGTTTAATGAAAGAGCAGAAGTATATATAGTTTGAAAACAAGCAGTAAATAAGGTAAAAATCAAAGTCAAGTAGTAATTAGGGGAGCTCAGAATCAATCAGTGTAAAATCAGCAAAGATACTCCCTTAATTGAAGGAGTCGAGTTCAAATCAGTAGTAACATGCAACACATAAGGAAAGTTACCATATGTAGCTTGGGAGAATATTCAAATAGTGTAAAATCAATATAAGTACCCCTTAATTGAAGGGGTCAAGTTCGAACGGTTCGAAGGCAAATAGCAAATACGGGAAATAAAGTCAGCATCATACTAAGTAAGGAAATAAACAAGATCTATTAACCAAAACAATCACTCCCTAAAGTCAAGGGATTCAAATTCAAATGGTAAAACACATAGCACATAAGGCAAATAAAATCTATACACGACCAAATAAGGAAAGAATCATAGTTCATTAAGTATAGGGTAAACAATTAAGGCTAAGTTCAAAAATATTCTAATTAAGGAAATAGACAATAAGAATAAAGCACCACAGGAGAATCAATTAATTTTGAATAGAAATTGAGGGTTTAAAGGAAATTCTGTCAATCAAACCCCCTAAGTATGTAATCCAGAATCGATCAAGCAAGAGTCACAATTCTATATTCATCTATAAATAGACAAGAATGCTCAGACATAGTAAACATGGAAGGTTAAACAAGTGCTAGTTGAAAGATGCAAGTCTAAGCAATAGAGATAGACATAAGCACATAGTGGTGGTATGAGTTAAGCTAGTAGAACTCAGTAACCATGTTTGAGGAAGATAATCACAGAAACTTAAGCAAAGAGAGACGAGCAACCATGCTAATACACATAACCAAACATAGAAATCTAGAAAAATTAGGATTTTTAACACAAGCAAGATAAAAGATAGTAAAATCACAGACTCAAAAGCAAGGAAACTTAGTTTTAAACAAGCATAAAAAGGTTATGAGAAACCCTAGTTTTAAAAAAAAGAAGTAAAACGTTTTAAAATTGAAGATTCTTAAAGATTGAGTCAAGAACAATGTAAAACATAAAGAATAAGTTTAAATCGTTAAAAATACAGAGATTTAAGGGGTTTAAGCCAAAATTAGGGTTTCATAAGAAACTAGAGAAAAATAGGGGAACCTGCCGTGAAACTCAGGGATAGTGGCGGTTATAGCATAATCGAGTCAAAACCCCACCAGAGAAAGGCCGGAAACAAACCAAGCAGGAGCTCCAATAGTGAGTTGGGCATGGTCGAAACCCTTAAAGGTCTCAGAGACGAGGTGAACCAGAGAAAGAAGGCGTCATGGAGGCTGGTGGTCAAAAGGATGGTGGTCAGAGGTGGCCGGAGAAGAGAGAAACTTCATCGGAGAAGGAGGTGAACATGGAAGGTTCTAGAGAGACCAGAGATAGAGAGACCAGAGATAGAGAGAGAGTCGGTCTCGAAGAATGAGGGGTCGGGGAAGGGGTAGTTAGGAATTAATTATGGTAAGAACGGATCTGGGCCGTTGATCTCATTTGATCAACGGCTCAAATTAATTGGGGGTTGGGCCGGGTAGAGAATTGATTTGGGTGGGTCATTTATTGGTCTGACGGGTTGGGTAATTGGGTCTAAAGATTGGGTTAAAATTAAAATAAATGTGGCTAGATGTTGAATACCCAATAACATAGATAATTAATTAATTAAAATACCCGATAATTATATAAAAAATGAAATTAAGTTAAAATAGGTAAAATAAAAGTAATTAACTAATATTAGGTATAAAAATGCATAAATTTTGTATTGAAATAGTGCAAAAATGTCCGATTGGGCCATAATCGTAAAATTATTGTAATTGAAATTAAATAAGACCCAATTGGCTAATTTATAAAATAATTGAGTTTCACTAGATAAAATATTGATTATAAATAACATACTGAGCAGGGAAATATTTTAGAATTATTTCTAGCATAATTTTTGAATTATTTAAATATGATATTAAAATAAACAGGAAAATAATTTAATAAAAATATGGAAAAATAGGGAAAAACACTCATTATTACAAAGAGTAATTTTGAGGGCTTCTATGAAAGTTTGAAAATAATTTGAGGAAAAATTGGGCATCAACAGCTGCCCCTCTTTACCCGAGAAGGATGAAAGAGTTGTCGGGTAAAGATATGATGGCCAATTTTGACCGAGAGGAAACCGTGGGAGAGAATTAGGCTGCACCCTGGCTTCTGAGCTGCCTACATATCCCTGATTTTACAGAAATCAGGCCGTATGTAGTTCTGGAATCATCAGCAAAATATACCGGTGATGTTTCACAAGAACGGACGCAAGGTGCGAGGTAAGGTAAAGTACGAAGGTCTTACGAGATTGTATCGGAGAACTGGAGCGGTCCGCTCCTGCCTGGTTGGCTGTTCTGGCCGGATTACCTACAAATAAATAACAAGCATATATCATGCATATTGTAAACATAATGCAAGTTCCCGTTGGACTATGAATGTTGTGTTTGGACAATTGAGGATGATTGTCCTTAGACCATGATGTCCTGGGCCATGAATCGCTTGGTGCGGGATTCGCAGGCTATGAAATGACATTCTCGGGCCATGAGGATGGTGCCTCCAAACCATGGTGCCTTTGAATAATGATATGCAAGTTGAATAAAAGAGATCCTCAGGCCATGAAATGATGTTCTCGGGCCATGNTATTTGCGAAAGAAAAGAGGGGCAGATCTTAGCCCAGGAGAAGCATAAATAAATAACGTTACGAAAGGTGGTTGCTTTGAAGAGGTAGATAGGAGCTTTATGCAATGAAGTAAAATGCAGGAGAGGTAGCGTGGAACCTCGGAAGGCAGAATGACAGCCTTATGCAGTGCAAGAAATAAAAATGCAGGGGAGGTAGCGTGGAACCTCGGAAGGCCGAATGGTAGCCTTATGCAATGCAGGAAATAAAATGCAGGGGAGGTAGCGTAGAACCTCGGAAGGAAGAATGGTAGCCTTATGCAATGCAGGAAATAAAATTCAGGGGAGGTAGCGTAGAATCTCGGAAGGTAGAATGGTAGCCTTATGCAATGCAGGAAATAAAATGCAGGGGAGGTAGCGTGGAACCTCGGAAGGCAGAATGATAGCCTTATACAATGCAGGAAATAAAATGTAGGGGAGGTAGCGTAGAACCTCAGAAGGCAGAATGATATCCTTATGCAGTGCAAGAAATAAAATGCAGGGGAGGTAGCGTAGAACCTCGGAAGGCAGAATGGTAGCCTTATGCAATGTGAGAAACTAAACGACAGTAAGAGTTCTTAGCTGACGATAAACTGCGGTGATACGATTGTGGTGAATAACCGTTGTTTGTGATGATAGTAAGCGTCGACATGTGCGACGAGTTTGAGAGCGTGTCCTTAAGAAATATGCATTTTGAAAAGATAGTAATATGTTCTGGGCTTTTGCCTTCTTTGTGCCTGCATCCAAAGAAATATTGTGAGTTCTGTAAAGGGGAGGGTTAGTTCGCATCCCCACTGGCTCGGCTCAGCCTGTCTGCTTGATAACGAGAACTTCGTTGTTCATATCCAAGGGGTAGCGTTGCTAAACAAGTTGTTTTGAGAAGAAAATATGCATGGTTTTATAAAAATATAACATATAATTTAAAGTAATTTCTTTGGGTGAACCGACGACCACGACGCGGTTCAAGACATTGCAACCTCTCTTGCTATAAAATTTTGAGGGTCCTCAAAATTCTGCCCCAATTTGATGGGTGAATGCTTCTGGTTGTTGCTTGTGCGGTGCTCGGCTGCATTTGCTTCGCAATTTTTATTAAAATATGACGGAACCCATAGGGCTGCCTACGTATCCCCTCTTAAACGGGAATCAGGTCAGGCGTAGTTCAATTTACAACATTTGATAAAGGCATGAAAGTTACACATAGTAGCGCTTGACTGCATCTAAGTTGATTGGCTTTGGCCTGATTTCTCCATCCATTTCTGCAGGTATGAGTGCTCCTCCTGTCAGCACTCGGTGAACCATGTACGGGCCTTGCCAATTGGGAGAGAATTTCCCTTTTGCTTCGTCTTGGTAAGGGATGATCTTCTTTAACACCAGCTGCCCCGATGTGAATCATCTCGGCTTGAATTTCTTGTTGAAGGCTCTGGTCATTCTGTTATGATATAGCTAAGCATGACAAATTGCGTTCATTCTTTTTTCGTCTATGAGGGCCAATTTCTCATAACGGCTTCGTACCCACTCTGCATCGCTGAGCTCAGCTTCTTGTATGATTCTCAGGGATGGAATTTCGACCTCGGCAGGAATAACGGCTTCTGTACCATAAACCAACATGTAAGGGGTTGCTCCAATTGATGTGGGGACTGTGGTGCGGTATCCCAGTAAGGCGAATGACAACTTCTCATTCCATTGCTTGTGCTTCTCTATCATCTTTCTCAATATCTTCTTGATATTCTTGTTGGCAGCTTAAACAGATCTATTCATCTGAGTTCTATATGCTGTGGAATTATTGTGTTTGACCTTGATGGTTTCACACATGGCTCTCATCAGGTCACTATTGAGATTGGAACCATTGTCGGTAATGATTGACTCTGGAACTCCGAATCGATAAACTATGCGGTCGCGGACAAAAGTGGCCATGAATTTCTTAGTAACTGCTTTGTAAGAGGCTGCTTTGACCCATTTGGTAAAGTAATCAATGGAAACCAGAATAAACCTGTGTCCGTTGGAGGCGGCAGGCTCGATTGGTCCAATAATATCAATGCCCCAAGCGACGAACGGCCATGGTAAACTTGTTACATTAAGCTCATTGGGAGGTACCTTTATCATATCCCCATGTATCTGACAGCGGTGACATTTTCAGACATACTGGATGCAATCCGTTTCCATGGTCATCCAGAAATAACCGACCCAGAGTATCTTCTTTGCTAGAACGAACCCGTTCATATAAGGACCGCATGTACCGACATGTATCTCCTCCAATAGTTTTGTTGCTTCTTTTGCTTCGACACACCTTAGTAAACCCAAATCAGGAGTCCTCCTATACAGGATCCCTCGCTGTGAAAGAAATTGTTTGACAACCTTCGAAGTGTGCGTTTCTGAGTAGCGTTTGCAAGTTTTTTGTATTCTCCCTTTGCCAAGTACTCCTTGATATCATGAAACCAAGGTTTTCCGTCTACTTCTTCTTCAACATGGGCGCAGTAGGCCGACTGATTGTTGAATCATAGATGACAAAGTAGACAATGCATCGGCGAACTCATTCTGGGTTCTAAGGACGTGCCGGAACTCTATCTTTGTGAACCTCTTTCTCAACTCCTGTACACGATGTAGATATGGAAGTATCTTGGAATTCTTGGTCTCCCATTCTCCTTGTACTTGGTGTATCAATAGGTCTGAATGACCAATCACTAATAACTCCTGAATGTTCATGTCGATGGCCAAGTTGAGCCCCAAGATGCAGGCCTCATATTCAACCATGTTGTTGGTGCAGGGGAACCTGAGCTTGGCGGATACTGGATAGTGCTGACCGGTTTCTGATATTAAGACTGCCCCAATACCTACACCTTTGAAGTTTGCGGTCCCATCAAAGAACATCCTCCAACCATCATAGGATTCTACAATGTCCTCTCATACGAATGACACTTCTTCATCGGGGAAATACATTTTTAATGGTTCGTATTCCCCGTCCACAGGGTTTTCAGCGAGATGATCTGCTAATGCTTGTCCCTTGACCGCCTTCTGACTCATGTAAATAATGTCAAACTCACTTAACAGGATTTTCCATTTGGCCAGTTTGCCAGTGGGCATGGGCTTCTGAAAGATGTATTTCAATGGATCCATCCTTGATATGAGGTACATTGTATATGCACAGAAATAGTGCCTCAACTTTTGTGCGACCCAAGTTAGAGCACATAAAGTACGTTCCAATAAAGAGTACCGTGCTTCATATGGAGTTAATTTCTTGCTAAGATAGTAAATGGCTTGCTCTTTCCTTCCTGTTTCATCATGTTGCCCAAGAACACAACCGAAAGATCCATCTAACACAACAAGGTAAAGTAACAGAGGTCTACCTAGCTCGGGTGGTACCAGGACTGGTGGTGTTGAGAGGTACTCCTTGATTCTATTGAAGGCCTTTTGAAAATCCTCTGTCCATTTGGTTGCAGCATTCTTTCTCAACATCTTGAAAATTGGTTCACAAATGACGGTAGACTGGGCTATGAACCGGCTGATTTAATTGAGCCTCCCCGGGAAACTCATAACATCCTTCTTGTTCTTTGGCGGCGACAATTCTTGGATGGCTTTGACCTTTGATGGATCCATTTTTATTCCTTGGCGACTGACAATGAAGCCCAGCAACTTGCCAACAGGAACCTCGAATTTTCACTTTGCAGGGTTAAGTTTCAAATTGTACTTCCTTAACCTGTTGAAGAACTTCCTCAGATCTTCCATATGGTCAGTGGCTTTCTTCAATTTGACGATGACATCATCCACGTATACCTTATCTCCTTGTGATTCCTATCGTGGAATATAGTAGTCATGGCCCTCATGTAGGTGGCCCCTGCATTCTTCATACCGAATGGCATCATCTTGTAACAATACACACCCCACGACGTAATGAATGCCGTTTTCTCAGCATCTTCCTCGTCCATCCAAATCTGATGGTAGCCAGCGAAACAATCCACAAAGGACTGCAACTCATGCTTGGCACAGTTGTCAATTAGGATGTGTATATTTGGAAAGGGGAAGTCGTCCTTCGGACTAGCCCGGTTGAGATCCCGCTAGTCGACACAGACTCTAACCTTCCCGTCTTTCTTTGACACAGGCACGATGTTGGCTAACCATGTCGGGTATTCAACCACCCGGAGAACCCTATATCTACTTGGTGACCTCTTCTTTGATTTTCAAGCTCATGTCTGGTTTGAAATTCCTGAGCTTTTGCTTCACCGGTGGGCATGTCAGATCGGTTGGCAACTTGTGGGCCACAATAGATGTACTGAGGCTAGTCATGTCATCATATGACCATGCGAATATGTCCTTATATTTTCTTAAAAACTCTGTATATTCCTCCTTTTCTAATGGCGACAGATGAAAGCTGATGCGTGTTTATTTGATGTTCTCTGCATTTCCCAGGTTGACAACCTCAGTCTCGTCCAAGTTAGACTTAGGTCTATTCTCAAAGTTCTTGACCTCTTTAACAATATCCTCAGGTATATCATCCTCGTCGGAATCAGAATCTGTTTGTTGCGTTGTCTCGTTGCATGTCACAGTCGTCGGTTCATCAAGATAAGTAATAGTAATGCTGTGTAAATAAAGTAATAGGGAGGAAAACAGTAGAAAGTAAATATACGATTTATTGAGAAACTACAAATGCTTTGATAAATTGAATAATCGTTTGAACATAGGAGCTCTTTCTTGCAGAAATTAAAAATGCGAAAAGTAAGAAATTTTTTCTTAAAAATAAATAAGATGTAAATAAATGCTTGTTTTGTTAGCCTTGATACCCCTAGGCTCGACGGGCTTTGGTCGTCCTGACAGACCAATTCTTGAGATATGATCCTCTGCTCACGACCTTTATGGAAGGGCCTTCCTCCCCCTCCTCTTCAAGAATGACACAGTAGTCCATGTCCTCATCGTCCCAAAATAAATCCCTCATTGTCGCTAATACTTCCTCTTCATCTGTACCGTAGATGATATCAGCTTGCTGGAAAGTTTGCTCCAGGTGAGGTATCGGCTGCTCCAATGGGTAGTAAGGATTGCGCCATGGTGGCGACCAGTCCTTGAATTTCTTCCAAGTGTACTCATACCCCAGCCCGAAAGTGGTACCGTGCTTCTTGAGTGTTATTGGCTTCATTATTCCCTGGAGATTTTTACCGAGCCCTTTGCCTGGCTCGTATCCTTTCCAGTTCAAGATGCTCTAGATCTTACTGTCCCACCATTTGTCCTTTCAATGGCGTTAACTCGTTCAATGTTGTGGTAGATTTCTCCACCTAGCTTCCTTCTCCCATCAATGACCGAAAAAGTCTGGCAACTGTAGATATGGTTGCTACCGTCTCCATGAATGATTACCTCTTGATGATTCCATCCAAACTTCAACACTTGATGTAGGGTTGATGCCACGTCCCAGCGCCGTGTATCCAAGGTCGCCCTAAAAACAAGTTGTAGGATGCGGGCGCGTATATCACTTGGAAGTCTACATTGAACCAGGTTGGTCCCATCTGTAAGAACAAGGTGATTTCTCCCATGGTGTACCTATGCGAACCATCGAAGGCCTTTACATTGATCTCTACTTCTTTTATATCATGTAGACTTTTTCCCAATTTCTTGAGTGTGATCAGCGGAAAAATGTTGAGGCTGGAACCCCCATCAATTAAGATCCTTGTAATGAAGTGGTCTTCACATTTCACAGTGATGTGCAGTGCTCTATTATGCCCCAACCCATCGGACGATAGTTCATCTTCATGGAAAGTAATCTTATGGCTTCCCAGAACCTGGCCCACCATGTTTGCTATCTCCCCTCTAGTGATATTTTCTGGTACGTATGCCTGACTCAGCACTCTCAGCAAGGCGCTCCTGTGTGTCTAAGAATTCTGTAATAGAGAGAGGATAGATATATGAGCTGGTGTCTTGTTCAACTGGTCGAGGATTGAGTACTCCTTGGCTTGGATCTTTCTCCAATGATCGTCTGAACCTATCTCAATGGTGGGAGGACGGTTGGCGGCTTGGTTTCTAGATTCAGCCAAATGTTCAGGGGTATAAACTCTTCCAGTTCTGGTCATACCCTGTGCAGCAATGGCTTCCTCAGACTTTCTTTTACCCTTTCTCCTTGCTTCAGCTGTGTAGTCCCATGGGATGGCGTTCGAGTAAAAGGGTGGCCTTGTTGACATTGCCACTGGAATAGGTGTGGTCATCCTCATTCCCGCCGGACTATATGTTATAGGTGGCCGGACTGCTACTTCGAGTGGCCGTACAAACTCAACTTCGATCGGCACTGGGGCATTTTCCTTTGCGCGCGGTCTCGATTCAAACTCAAGTGGAATGGACATGTTTACCTCAGCATCCTCGGATGGCTGCATCTGAACCATAATTGGGTGGAGAGTAATTGCGGGCTTCTTCGGATCACCCTCTGCAATCATCCCAATTGATCCCTCACGATCCCAATCATCATCTACTGCAGTAATATGGACACCACCTTTATTGTCTAGCAGCGGATTATTGTGAACCTTAGGAGCAGGGTCCTTGGCTACAATGATCTTGTTGTCTATGAGGGTTTGTATCTTGTCTTTCAAGGAACAAAATTCCTCGATGGTGTGTCCCTTCATGCCGGAGTGGTCAGCGCAGGATTTGTTTGGGTTGATCCACTGAGAAGGGTTCTCAGGGGTGGAAGTAGGAATGGGTGTGATGTAACCGGCGTCTTTGAGTTTTTCATATTGTTCATCAATGGGCTCGGCTATGGCAGTATACTATTTTGGAGGGCAACAGTCGAAGTTAGGGCAAAGTCTTGGGAATTTTTGGCGAGTAGGTGGTGATTGGTAATGAGAAGGTTGGGAATTGTAGGCATTGTAAACGGGGGCTGGTTGGGAGTATCTGGGCGAGGTAGGATGATATGTGGGTGGTGGAGCTTGATATGCGGGTGAGGGTGCGTGGTATTGAGGTGAAGGTGCTTGGTAACTTGGAGCTGGTTGGTATGTGAATGAGGGTGATGAATATACTTGGTATTTGGGCGGGGACTTGGCTTGTTGGGCAACCATTATGGCTCCCACATCCCTTTTCTTGGACACACCACCTGACTGCAGCGCTTTATTAGTAGTCTGTAAAGCTTCAAAGTTGGTAACCATACCGCTTTTATGCCCTCTTCGATTCGCTCTCCCAATTTGATGATGTCAGAGAACTTGTGACCTTCGACCATCATCAGCCGCTCGTAATAATGAGGATCCTGAGCTCGTACAAAGAATTTCTTCATTTGTTCCTCTTCTTAGGCTGGCCTAACCTTGGCAGCTTCTGACCTCCAACGAGTAGCATACTCGCGAAAGGTCTCCGTTGGCTTCTTCTTTAAATTCTGGATGTAGAATACATCCGGAGCATTCTCCGTGTTGAACCTGAATTGATCCATGAAGTCTGTTTCCATGCTTACCCAATTAGTCCATTTCTTTGGATCCTGGCTGATGTACCAGGACAGTGCATCTCCATTTAAACTCCTCATGAAGAGTTTCATGCAAATTCTTTCATCTTTTCCCATGCCTACCAATTTGTCGCAATAAATTCTCAAATGGAGTCTTGGATCACCAGTACCATCGAACATCTCAAACTTAGGAGGTTTGTACCCCTCGGGCAGTTCGACATCAGGGTGTATGCAAAGATCTTCATAGTTCAGCCCCTCAATCCCTTTAACTCCTTCGACGCCCTGAACTCAGTTGGTTAACTTCTTGAGTTCCTTGGCCAAATTCCTGATGAGCCTATCCTTCTCGTCTGACTCAGGGGTATGTGCGGAATGGGCCATGGTTTCCATATAAATGTGATTATTGTAGGCCTTGAAGTTGTCTTTTGTCTGATCCTGGAGAGGTGGAGTGTTATGGTGACAGGCATTGCATTGTGTTGGCGGTACTTGGTCTTGGGGTGATTCGGTTGTTTAGGATGTTTTGTGGTAAAGTGGGGTTTGGAGCATTTGGGAAGTGGACATCCGGAACATTGAGGGAAATTGATAGCTGAGCCAAATTCTTGACTTGGTCAAGTTCCTATTGGAACTTCAGCAGTTTCTTCTCCAGTGGAGACATACCCTCTTGCAGAACCTGAATACCCCGACCATCAGCGATCTCAACCTGTTCATCCCTGTTGTCTTTTCTGACGCTGCTTGCCTCTGCCATCTTATTTTTACCCTTGCTTTTTCCTTTGGGAGGACTAGGAGGAGGGCCCTTAGATCTTGTGCGGTAGGCGGATGATGCCAGAATGCACGAACTAACCTTTTGGGAGGGGAATAATAAATAAAGAAGGCAAAAACAAAAAAAAAGTAATGAAGTTAGTGAGGAGTCATAAAATATTGCGACATTTAAACACGTAGTGCAGAAATGTAAAGCGTATCCTAAATTGGGGAACCTCTTGAGCCCGAGGTAGGCCTAGCGACAAATTAATTTGGAGAACTTAAGATGCTAAATGCCTCATTTTATTGATAATAAAATAGACAAATCCAACACGACTCTAAGAATGCGAAAAATATAAAATGTCACTAATGGCCAGTGGCCTTATTACATCAGAAGGCAAAGTAAAGACAATCCTATCTACTTGGTCCCAGAAGGACCTTCCCCAGACTCTGCATCTCTGCTCGCCTTGATCAGCATCCCCATCTCGTGGGGTCCCAACAACAAGTAGGTCCTGGTGACCATGCCGAATCTGGGTACCTCGTGCCTCATTTCTGCAAAACAAACAGGTTAAGCCCTTACCCCCACCAGACTCGACTATTCAACATCAATAATTAGCATGAGCATTTAGTTCTCCACAGAATGTGAAGGCATCCGTTTGGGTTCCACGGAAACCCAATGGACTTTGCACAAGACTATCTCAAAGGCTTTTGTGCGGACAACATGTTAGCCTGGCTAGGTTTGACCATGATGCATGCAACATACAATAGAGTAAGGTTTCTATGGGGTTTTAGACCGGTAAACTTGAGCGGACAACTCAAGGGGCAAGGCACGGAATTGTCGACTGCACCGCTGATCGACTAGTTTTACCGCAAATATTCCTTTCCAAATTTAGGGGTAATAATATTGGAATAGTGCAACCACTCATTGTAAGCGTTGCTATAGGATTTTCGTTTGGCACGAGTGGAATATGAATGCGGAGCATGATATGCAATAAATAACATTTAAACAAGTAGGCATGTATTTTCACATTTGAGGAAAGCGGTAAAGAAGTGAAATACGACAGTTATAATTGAAAGCAGTAACAAAGAAAACATGAAGATACATCAGTTTTGTTTAGGCGAAATAAATACTTGCGGGATTAAACAGTTAATCACATATAACGGGGAATAGGAAAGGGTATAAACATTTAAACAAAAATTGAAGGGTCCAAATTCACAAGACAACCTGTAATGGTGTACGCCTAGGGAAGATCCCGAGCAGACTCGTCATGCTGTCACACCCCCTTTTCCTCGCACGGGTCAGGTGCGGAGAGATCGGGTTTATGACATTTTTGGACAACTCCTTAAAGGAAGAGGTTTAAGGAAGAGTCGCCACCTAACGATTTTGTAGTGCGTTAGGGCACCTAGAGTAGATAACTCATGAACTAGTTTGCATTACCAGAGATTGGGTAAGGGCTTGAAGTTATCCTAAGGGGAAAGTGTTAGGCACCCCTCAAGATCCACAAATGTGGTTCCCAGCCAAGAAGTTTTGTGAATTTGGACGGTAAACAAATAGCAAGTAAGGTTCATATAAGAGGGGATTTCAAACAAGTATGAAAATCTTTAAAGGTTTTGGGAAACATTAGAGTAAAAACATTTGAAAAGAATTGTCCTAGGTTTAAAGTAATACGGATCACATCAATGCAATGCCCGGTATGTCACATCCTCAATGAGGGGATACACGTGGTATTAGCGCACCGGTCATCATAACCGTATTCTACCCTTCCCACCCCGTAGTGTTTATTTAAAGAAGTGTGTGCTGGTCACGAAAGCTTATTGCGTGCTATTACCCGTCCCATCCTATAAGTCCTGGAGGGTATTTTGGACTACTGATCCTACAATGTGAGTACTAGGCTTAACCTCTAGGCTTTAAAAGGATAAAATTCTAAGCTACGTGTAAAAGAAATAGGACTACAGATATGGGAACACATAAAGGCAGTTAAAGGGCTCACAGATCCCTCCACAGGTAAACACATAAATAGCACGTCTCAAACGCAACCAAGGTCTCAAAGACAGGACTTAAAACAGGAGTTTTAAGTTGGAAAACAATAGGTTTTGGGTTTCTTGAAACTCAGTAATAAAGCAGGAAGTTTAAAAGGACATAATAGTTTTGAGAAGAGTGATTGATTAAAAATCTAGTAATTTAAAGACAATACCAAGAATTGAAGGTGCATAGCAGTTTAGAAGTCTTCAATAAAGAGAAATGAATAACTTTTAGAAAATCGGTAATCATAAGTAAAGCAATATTTTAAGTAAAGCAGAGTAATTTCAAACTGGAATGACTTACTTTAAAATCCAATAATTCAAAATAGGGCAAGAACTAGTAGTTTAAAGGAGTTTTAGTAAAAAAGAGAGAGTGCACAATTTCAAAACCCAATAATTTTAAAACAAAACAAGGATTCAAAAGAATGATCTTGAAGAGAGTGAACTGATTCTAAAATCCAGTAATTCAAAAAACACACGGAGCAGGAGTCTAATAAACTTCAACAAAGAGGAAGTGAATGCATGAACCGTGATTTGAAAATAGAATAGGAGTTTTAGGAAAAATAGGGTGAACTTCAGAAAGGGATAAAAACAAGAGTGAAGGCAACAAAATTTTAAGGATTTCAAAAGAGACTAATTAGTTCTAATATCAGCCAAGTGTAAAACGATTAATTTGGTTTTAGTGCGTACAAGGCCTTAGGTTTTCCTAGGCGTTCATAATACTGATTATTTGTCTTATGAGAATATATGCAAGTCCTAAACATGATACTATTGCACACATAGGTAAATAAATCCTATAGTCATGATTTCTACGCATAACTATCTAAGCATGCATAATCCCCTCCCATAATCACTATCCAGCCCCAAATAATCGTTTACAAGTTATAACAAGACAAGAATAATGATTTACATCACTAAAAGAAAATAAGAAACTACTTCTATAGGGAGCCTTCAATCAGGCCCATATCTCCCAACCTCAATCCTTTCGAGTTTCACAGCCTTTCATGGTCCGGGTGCGGCAAAGCTCCCTAAGGCCCTCGTGGGTCCCTGGCCAATACCAGCACCCAGACGTAATTACCAAAGTTTGTGCAGTGTGGAATTACCAGCCTCAGTGTGTTAAAGTTCAGAGGGAACTCATGGGTTCCCTAAGCAATGCTCAAACTGAGAGGGTGGAACCTAAGTTTCTAGGAATAGTGTGAGGTGCTAGGAGTGAGTTTAAAAGAGGAACATAGTTTTTGAAAAGACAGGATTTAGTTGAGAGACTTTATAAACTGAAGAATTGCTTTTAGAACTAACTTCTGAAAACAAACAGAAGTACCATACCAATCAAACAAGTTCAGTAATGCATAGTTGCACACAAGGGCAATGGGAATAGGGGACAAATAAGCCACATAATAATCAGGAGGAGATACATAGATTTAATAAACTTGTTTAGACATAGTTTCACAAATCAGAGAGGTTCACAAATAGAAGAATGTCAGGAAGATGACAAACTATAGTAGTAAACACATTGGTTTGAAACTGGAATATTAATTAGAACATACCAGTGAGAAAAGAGCAAGCAGAATGAAAGAGCAAAATGAGCACAATTGTTAGCCTTGGCTTACAGCCGGCTAACAGTAGACAAGAGCAAAAGAGAGAAGTAGTAGAGCAAAGAGCTTTGTAAGAAAGAAAGAGTTTTAGTACAAGAAGGCTTAGACAGTGATGTTGTTCATTTTTTTCTGTTTAATGAAAAAGAAGAAGTATATATAGTTTGAAAACAAACAGTAAATAAGGTAAAAATCAAAGTCAAGTAGTAATTGGGGGGGAGGGGGGATCAGAAACAATCAATGTAAAATCAGCAAAGATACTCCCATAATTGAAGGAGTCGAGTTCAAATCAGTAGTAACAGGCAGAACATAAGGAAAGTTACCATATGTAGCTTGGGAGAATATTCAAATAGTGTAAAATCAACATAAGTACCCCTTAATTGAAGGGGTTAAGTTCGAACGGTTAGAAGGCAAATAGCAAATAAGGGAAATAAAGTCAGCATCATACTAAGTAAGGAAATAACCAAGATCTGTTAACCAAAACAATCACTCCCTAAAGTCAAGGGATTCAAATTCAAATGGTAAAACACATAGCACATAAGGCAAATAAAATCAGTACACGACCAAATAAGGAAAGAATCATAGTTCACTAAGTATAGGGTAAACAATTAAGGCTAAGTTAAAAAATATTCTAATTAAGGAAATAGACAATAAGAATAAAGCACCACAGGCGAATCAATTAATTTTGAATAGAAATTGAGGGTTTAAAGGAAAGTCTATCAATCAAACCCCTAAGTATGGAATCCAGAATCGATCAAGAAAGAGTCATAATTCTATATTCATCAGATAAATAGACAAGAATGCTCAGACATAGTAAACATGCAGGTTAAACAAGTGCTAGTAGAAAGATGAAAGTCTGAGCAATCGAGATAGACATAAGCACATTGTGGTGGTATGAGTTAAGCTAATAGAACTCAGTAACCATGTTTGAGGCAAGTAATCACAGAAACTTAAGCAAAGAGAGACGTGCAGCCATGCTAATACACAGAACCAAACATAGAAATCTAGAAAAATTAGGGTTTTTAACACAAGCAAGATAAAAGATAGTAAAATCACAGAATCATCACGATATGCAAAAAAATAGACTCAAAATCAAGGAAACTTAGTTTTAAACAAGCATAAAAAGGTTATGAGAAACCGTAGTTTTAAAAAAAAGAAGTAAAATGTTTAAAAATTAAAGATTCTTAAAGATTGAGTCAAGAACAATGTAAAACATAAAGAATAAGTTTAAATCATTAAAAATACAAAGATTTAAGAGGTTTAAGAAAAAATTAGGATTTCATAAGAAACTAGAGAAAAATAGGGGAACCTGCCGTGAAACTCAGGGATAGTGGTGGTTATAGCATAATTGAGTCAAAACCCCACAAGGGAAAGGCCGGAAACAACCCAAGCAAGAGCTCCAGTAGTGAGTTGGGCATGGTCGAAACCCTTAAAGGTCTCAGAGACGAGGTGAACCGGAGAAAGGAGGCATCATGGAGGTTGTGGTCGAAAGGGTGGAGGTCAGAGGTGGCCGGAGAAGAGAGAAACTTCATCGGAGAAGGAGGTGAACATGGAAGGTTCTAGAGAGAAGGGAGAGAGAGAGACCACAGATAGAGGGAGAGTCGGTCTCGAAGAATGAGGGGTCGGAGAAGGGGTAGTTAGGAATTAATTATGGTAAGAACATATCTGGGCTGTTTATCTCATTTGATCAACGTCTCAGATTAATTGGGGGTTGGGCCGGGTAGAGAATTGATTTGGGTTGGGTCATTTAGTGGTCTGATGGGTTGGGTAATTGGGTCTAAAGATTGGGTTAAAATTTGGCTAAAATTAAAATAAATGTGGCTAGATGTTGAATACCCAATAAAATAGATAATTAATTAAAATAGCCAATAATTATATAAAAAATGAATTAAGTTAAAATAGGTAAAATCACAGTAATTAACTAATATTAGGTGTAAAAATGCATAATTTTGAATTGAAATAGTGCAAAAATGTCCAATTGGGCCATAATTGTAAAATTGTTGTAATTGAAATTAAATAAGACCCTATTGACTAATTTATAAAATAATTGAGTTTCACTAGATAAAAAATTGATTATAAATAACATACTGGGCATGGAAATATTATAAAATTATTTCTAGCATAATTTATGAATTATTTAAATATGAAATATTAAAATAAACAGGAAAATAATTTAATAAAAATAGGGGAAAATAGGGAAAAACACTCATTATTACAAAGAGTAATTTTGAGGGCTTATATGCAAGTTTAAAAATAATTTGAGGAAAAATTGGGTATCAACAGCTACCCCTCTTTACCCGAGAAGGATGAAAGAGTTGTCGGGTAAAGATATGATGGCCAATTTTGACCGAGAGGAAACCATGGGAGAGAATTAGGCTGCACCCTGGCTTTTGAGCTGCCTACATATCCCTGGTTTTACAGGAATCAGGCCGTATGTAGTTTCGGAATCATCGGCGAAATATACCGGTGATGTTTCACAAGAACGAATGCAAGGTGCGAGGTAAGGTAAAGTAGGAAGGTCTTACGAGGTTGTATCGGAGAACTGGAGCGGTCCGCTCCTGCCTGGTTGGCTGTTCCGGCCGGATTACCTGAAAATAAATAACAAGCATATATCGTGCATAATGTAAATATGATGCAAGTTCCCGTTGGACTATGAATGCTGTCTTTGGACAATTGAGGATGATTGTCCTTAGACCATGATGTCTTGGGCCATGTATCGCCTTGTGCGGGATTCGCAGGCTATGAAATGACGTTCTTGGGACATAAGGATGGTGCCTCCAAACCATGGTGCCTTTGAATAATGATATGCAAGTTGAATAAAAGAGATCCTCAGGCCATGAAATGATGTTCTCGGGCCGAACGATGATGCCTTTGGACAAGTTGGCGATATTTCAGCCCATGAAGAATGCAGTATTATTGTGCTAATAAGTAGGAGTTTAGTCTTGCGATTTGCGAAAGAAAAGAGGGGCAGAGCTTAGCCCGGGAGAAGCATAAATAAATAACGTCACGAAAGGTGGTTGCTTTGAAGAGGTAGATAGGATCTTTATGCAATGAAGTAAAATGCAGGGGAGGTAGCGTGGCACCTCGGAAGGCAGAATGGCAGCCTTATGCAGTGCAAGAAATTAAAATGCAGGGGAGCTAGTGTGGAACCTCGGAAGGCAGAATGGTAGCCTTATGCAATGCAGGAAATAAAATGCAGGGGAGGTAGCGTAGAACCTCAGAAGGCAGAATGATAGCCTTATGCAATGTAGGAAATAAAATACAGGGGAGGTAGCGTAGAACCTCGGAAGGCAGAATGGTAGCCTTATGCAATGCAAGAAATAAAATGCAGGGGAGGTAGCGTAGAACCTCATAAGGCATAATGGTAGCCTTATGCAATGCAGGAAATAAAATGCAGGGGAGGTAGCGTGGAACCTCGGAAGGCAGAATGATAGCCTTATGCAATGCAGGAAATAAAATGCAGGGGAGGTAGCATAGAACCTCGAAAGACAGAATGATGGCCTTACGCAGTGCAAGAAATAAAATGCAGGGGAGGTAGTGTAGAACCTCGGAAGGCAGAATGGTAGCCTTATGCAATGTGAGAAAATAAACGATAGTAAGAGTTCTTAGCTGATGATAAACTGCGGTGATATGATTGTGGTGAATAAACGTTGTTTGTGATGATATTAAGCGTCGGCATGTGCGACGAGTTTGAGAGCGTGTCCTTTAGAAATATGCATCTTGGGAAGATAGTAATGTGTTCTGGGCTTTTGCCATCTTTGTGCCTACACCCAAAGAAAAATTATGAGTTCTGTAAAGGGGAGGGTTAGTTCGCATCCCCACTGGCTCGGCTCGGCCTATCTGCTTGATAACAAGAACTTATTTGTTCATATCACAGGGGTAGCGTTGCTAAACAAGCTGTTTTGAGAAGCAAATATGCATGGTTTTATAAAATATAACATATAATTTAAAGTAATTTCTTTGGATGAATCGACGACCATGACGCGGTTCAAGACATTGCAACCTTTCTTGCTATGAAATTTTGAGGGTCCTCCTCAAAATTCTGCCCCAGTTTGATGGGTGAATGCTTCTGGTTGTTGCTTGTGCGGTGCTCGGCTGCATTTGCTTCAGAATTTTGAGGTCCCTCCTCAAAATTCTGCCCCATTTTTCATTCGCGGGGGAAATGAAATTTTTATTAAAATGTGACCGAACCATAGGGCTGCCTACATATACCCTCTTAAACGGGAATCAGGTAACGCGTAGTTCAATCTACAACATTTGATAAAAGCATGAAAGTTACACATAGTAGCGCTTGACTGCATCTGAGTGGTTGGCTTTTGCCAGATTTTTCCATCCATTTCTACAAGTATGAGTGCTTCTCCTGTCAACACTCGGTGAACCATTTACGGGCCTTGCCAATTGGGAGAGAATTTCCCTTTTGCTTCGTCTTGATGAGGAAAGATCTTCTTTAACACCAGCTGCCCCGGTGTGAATCGTCTCGACTTGACTTTATTGTTGAAGGCTCTGGTCATTCTGTTCTAATATAGCTGACCATGAGCAACTGCGTTCATTCTTTTTTTGGTCTATGAGGGCCAATTGATCATAACGGCTTCGTAACCACTCTTCATTGCTGAGCTCGGCTTCTTTTATTATTCTCAGGGATGGAATTTCGACCTTGGCAGGAATAACGACTTCTGTACCATAAACCAACATGTAAGGAGTTGCCCCAGTTGATGTGCAGACTGTGGTGTGGTATCCCAATAAGGCGAATGACAGCTTCTCATGCCATTGCTTATGCTTCTCTATCATCATTCTCAATATCTTCTTGATATTCTTGTTGGCAACCTCAACGACTCCATTCATCTGAGGTATGTATGCTGTGGAATTCTTGTGTTTGACCTTGAAGGTTTAACACATGGCTCTCATCAGGTCACTGTTGAGATTGGAACCATTGTCGGTAATGATTGACTCTGGAACTCCGAATCGACAAACTATGCAGTCGCGGACAAAGTTGACCACGACTTTCTTAGTAACTGCTTTGTAAGAGGCTGCTTCGACCCATTTGGTAAAGTAATCAATGGCAACCAGAATAAACCTGTGTCCGTTGGAGGCGGCAGGCTCGATTGGTCCAATAATATCCATGCCCCAAGTGACGAACAGCCATGGGTAACTTGTTGCATTAAGCTCACTGGCAGGTACCTTTATCATATCCCCATGTATCTGAAAACGGTGACATTTTCGGACATACTGGATGCAATCCGTTTCCATGGTCATCCAGAAATAGCCGACCCGGAGTATCTTCTTTGCTAGAACGAACCCGTTCATATGAAGACCGCATGTACTGGCATATATCTCCTCCAATAGTTTTGTTGCTTCTTTTGCTTCGACACACCTTAGTAAACCTAAATCAGGAGTCTTCCTATATAGGATCCCTCCGATGTGAAAGAAATTGTTTGACAAACTTCGAAGTGTGTGTTTCTGAGTAGCGTTTGCAAGTTCTGGATATTCTCCATTTGCCAAGTACTCTTGATATCATGAAACCAAGGCTTTCTATCTGCTTCTTCTTCAACATGGGCGCAGTAGGCCGGCTTATTGTGGATCCCCACTGGGATGGGATCGATGAAATTCTTGTCCGGATGCTGAATCATAGATGACAAAGTAGCCAATGCATCGGCGAACTCATTCTGGGTTATGGGGACGTGCCGAAACTCTATCTTTGTGAACCTCTTTCTCAACTCCTGTACACGATGTAGATATGGCAGTATCTTGGAATTCTTGGTCTCCCATTCTCCTTGTACTTGGTGTATCAATAGTTCTGAATGACCAATCACTAATAACTCCTGAATGTTCATGTCGATGGCCAAGTTGAGCCCCAAGATGCAGGCCTCATATTCAACCATGTTGTTGGTGCAGGGGAACCTGAGCTTGGCGGATACTGGATAGTGCTGACCGGTTTCTGATATTAAGACTGCCCCAATACCTACGCCTTTGAAGTTTGCAGNCTGACACTTCTTCATCGGGGAAATACATTTTTAATGGTTCGTATTCCCCGTCCACAGGGTTTTCAGCGAGATGATCTACTAATGCTTGTCCCTTGACCGCCTTCTGAGTCATTTAAATAATGTCGAACTCACTTAACAGGATTTTCCATTTGGCCAGTTTGCCAATGGGCATGGGCTTCTGAAAGATGTATTTCAACGGATCCATCCTTGATATGAGGTACGTTGTATATGCACAGAAATAGTGCCTCAACTTTTGTGCGACCCAAGTCAGAGCACAACAAGTGCGTTCCAATAAAGAGTACCAGGCTTCATTTGGAGTGAATTTCTTGCTAAGATAGTAAATGGCCTGCTCTTTCCTTCCTGTTTCGTCATGTTGCCCAAGAACGCAACCGAAAGCTCCATCTAACACAGCAAGGTAAAGTAACAGAGGTCTACCTGGCTCGAGTGGTACCGGGACTGATGGTGTTGAGAGGTACCCCTTGATTCTATCGAAGGCCTTTTGACAATCCTCGGTCCATTTGGTTGCAACATCCTTTCTCAGCATCTTGAAAATTTGTTCACAAATGACGGTAGACTGGGCTATGAACCGGCCGATGTAATTGAGCCTCCCAAGGAAACTCATAACATCCTTCTTGTTCTTTGGCGGAGACAATTCTTGGATAGCTTTGACCTTTGATGTATCCAGTTCTATTCCTTGGCGACTGACAATGAACCCCAGCAACTTGCCAGCAGGAACCCCGAATGCACACTTTGCAGGGTTAAGTTTCAAATTGTACTTCCTTAACTTGTTGAAGAACTTCCTCAGATCTTCCATATGGTCAGTGACTTTCTTCAATTTGATGATGACGTCGTCCACATATACCTCGATCTCCTTGTGAATCATATCGTGGAATATAGTAGTCATGGCCCTCATGTAGGTGCCCCCTGCATTCTTCAGACCGAATGGCATCACAACAATACACTCCCCACGTCGTAATGAATGTCGTTTTCTCAAATCTTCCTCGTCCATCCAAATTTGATAGTAGCAAGCGAAACAATCTACAAAGGACTGCAGCTCATGCTTGGCACAATTGTCAATTATAATGTGTATATTTGACAAGGGGAAGTCGTCCTTCGGACTGGCTCGGTTGAGATTCCGGCAGTCGACACAGACTCTAACCTTCCCGTCTTTCTTTGGCACAGACACGATGTTGGATAACCATGTCGGGTATTCAACCACACGGAGAACCCTAGCGTTGATCTGCTTGGTGACCCCTTCTTTGATTTTCAAGCTCATGTCTGGTTTGAACTTCCTGAGCTTTTGCTTCACCGGTAGGCATGTCGGATCGGTTGGCAACTTGTGGGCCACAATAGATGTACTGAGGCCAGTCATGTCATCATACGACCAGGTAAATATGTCCTTATATTCTCTTAAAAACTTTGTATATTCCTCCTTTTCTAATGGCGACAGATGAACGCTGATGTGTGTTTCTTTGTTGTTCTATGTGTTTCCCAGGTTGACAACCTCAGTTTCGTCCAAGTTAGACTTAGGTCTATTCTCAAAGTTCTCGACCTCTTTAACAATATCCTCAGGTATATCATCCTCGTCTGAATCAAAATCCGTTTGTTGCGTTGCCTCGTTGCATGTCACAGTCGTCGGTTCATCAAGATAAGTAATAGTAATGCTGGGTAAATAAATTAATGGGGAGGAAAACAATAGCAAGTAAATATACAATTTATATCAAAACTGCAAATGCTTTGATAAATTGAATAATCGTTTGAACATAAGAGCTCTTTCTTGCAGAAATTAAAAATGCGAAAAGGAAGAATTTTTTTAATAATAAATAAGCTGTAAATAAATGCTTGTTTTGTAAGCCTTGCTACCCCGAGGCTCGACGGGCTTTGGTCGTCCTGACAGACCAATTCTTGAGATATGATCCTCATCTCACGACCTGTATGGAAGGGCCTTCCTCCCCCTCCTCTTCAAGAATGATACAGCAGTCCATGTCCTCATCGTCCTGAAATAAATCCCTCATTGCCGCTAACGCTTCCTCTTCGTCCGTACCGTAGATGATATCAGCTTGCTGGAAAGTTTTCTCCAGGTGAGGTATCGGCTGCTCCAATGGTTAGTAAGGATTGCACCATGGTGGCGACTAGTCCTTGAATTCCTTCCAAGTGTACTCATACCCCAGCCCGAAAGTGGTACCGTGCTTCTTGAGTGTTATTGGCTTCGTTATTCCCTGGAGATTTTTACCGAGCCCTTTGCCTGGCTCGTATTCAAGATGCTCTCGATCTTACTGTCCCACCATTTGTCCTCATCAATGGCGTTAACTCGTTCAATGTTGTGCTAGATTTCTCCACCCAGCTTCCTTCTCCCATCAATGACCGAAAAAGTCTGGCGACCGTAGATATGGTTGCTACCGTCGCCATGAATGATTACTTCTTGATGATTCCATTCAAACTTTAACTCTTGATATAGGGTTGATTCCACGGCCCCCAGCGGCATGTATCCAAGGTCTCCCTAACAGCAAGTTGTAGGATGGGGACACCTCTATCACTTGGAAGTCTACATTGAACCAGGTTGGTCCCATCTGTAAGAACAAGGTGATTTCTCCCATGGTGGACCTGTACGAACCATCAAAGGCCTTTACATTGATCTCTCCTTCTTTTATATCATGTAGACTTTTGCCCAATTTCTTGAGTGTGATCAGCGGACAAATGTTGAGGCTGGAACCCCCATCAATTAAGATCCTTGTAATAAAGTGGTCTTCACATTACACAGTGATGTGCCATGCTCTATTATGCCCTAACCCATCGGGCGGCAGCTCATCTTCATGGAAAGTAATCTTGTGGCTTTCCAGAACCTGGCCCACCATGTTTTCCATCTTCCCGCTGGTGATATTGTCTAGTACGTATGCCTCATTCAGCACTCTCATCAAGGCGCTCATGTGCGTCTCAGAATTCTGTAATAGAGAGAGGATAGATATCTGAGCTGGTGTCTTGTTCAACTGGTCGAGGATTGAGTACTCTTTGGCCTTGATCTTTCTCCGATGATCGTCTGAACCCGTCTCAATGGTGGGAGGACGGCTGACGGCCTGCTTGCTAGGTTCAGCCAAATGTTTAGGGGTATAAACTCTGCCAGTTCTGGTCATACCCTGTGTAGTAATGGCTTCCTCAGACTTGCTTTTACCCTTTCTCCTTACTTCAGCTGTGTAGTCCCATGGGATGGCGTTTGAGTAAAAGGGTGGCGTTGTTGACATTGCCACTGGAATAGGTGTGGTCATCCTCATTCCCACCGGAGTATATGTTATAGGTGGCCAGACTGCTACTTCGAGTGTCCGTACAAACTCAACTTCGATCGGCACTGGGGCCTTTTCCTTTGCGGGCGGTCTTGATTCAAACTCGAGTGGAATGGACATGTTTACCTCAGCATCCTCGAATGGCTGAATCTGAACCACAATTGGGTGGAGAGTAATTGCGGGCTTCTTCGGATCACCCTCTGCAATCATCCCAATTGATCCCTCACGATCCCAATCATCATTTACTTCAATCATATGGACACCACCTTTATGGTCTGGCAGCGGATTATTGCGAACCTTAGGAGCAGGGTCCTTGGCTACAATGTTCTTGTTGTCTATGAGGGTTTGTATATTTGTCTTTCAAGGAATGACATTTCTCGATGGTATGTCCCTTCATGCCGGAGTGGTAAGCACATGATTTGTTTGGGTTGATCCACTGAGAAGGGTTCTCAGGGGTAGCAGCAGGAATGGGTGTGACGTAACCGGCGGCTTTGAGTTTTTCATATAGTTGATCAATGGGCTCGGCTATGGAAGTATACTGTTTTGGCGGGCGACGGTCGAAGTTAGGGCGAGGTCTTGGGAAGTTTTGGTGAGTAGGTGGTGATTGGTAGTGAGAAGGTTGGGAATTATAGTCTATGTAAACGTGGGCTGGTTGGGAGTATCTGGGCGAGGTAGGCTGATATGTGGGTGGTGGAGCTTGATATACGGGTGAGGGTGCTTGGTATTGAGGTGAAGGTGCCTAGTAACTTGGAGCTGGTTGGTATGTGAATGAGGGTGATGGATATACCTGGTATTTGGATGGGGACTTGGCTTGTTGGGCAACCATTATGGCTCCCACATCCTTTTTCTTGGACACACCACCTGACTGGAGAGCTTTATTAGTAGCCTGTAAAGCTTCAAAGTTGGTAACCATACCGCTTTTGATGCTCTCTTCGATTCGCTCTCCTAATTTGATGATGTCAAAGAACTTGTGACCTTCGACCATCATCAATCGCTCGTAATATTGAGGATCTTGAGCTCGTACAAAGAATTTCTTCATTTGTTCCTCCTCTAAGGATGGCCTAACCTTGGCAGCTTCTGACCTCCAACGAGTAGCATACTCACGAAATGTCTCTGTTGGCTTCTTCTTTAAATTCTGGATGTAGAATACATCCGGAGCATTCTCCGTGTTGAAACTGAATCGATCCATGAAGTTTGTTGCCATGCTTACCCAATTAGTCCATTTCTTTGGATCCTGGCTGATGTACCAGGACAGTGCATCTCCTTTCAAACTCCTCATGAAGAGTTTCATGCGGATTCTTTCATCTTTTCCCACGCCAACCAATTTGTCGCAGTAAGTTCTCAAATGGACTCTTGGATCACCTGTACCGTCGAACATCTCAAACTTAGGAGTTTTGTACCCCCTCGGGCAGTTCGACATCAGGGTGTATGCAAAGATCTTCATAGTTCAGCCCCTCAATCCCTTTAACTCCTTTGACGCCCTGAACTCGGTTGGTCAACTTCTTGAGTTCCTCGGCCAAATTACTAATGAGCCTGTCCTTCTCGTCAGCCTCAGGGGTATGCGGTGTGGAATGGTCCACGGTTTCCACATAAATGGGATTGTGGTAGGCCTGGAAGTGGTCTTTTGTCTGATCCTGGAGAGGTGGACTGTTATGGTGACATGCATTGCATTATGCTGGCAGGACTTGGTCCTTGGGGTGATTCTGACCTCCAACGAGTAGAATACTCGTGAAAGGTCTCCGTTGGCTTCTTCTTTAAATTCTGGATGTAGAATACATCTAGAGCATTCTCCGTGTTGAACCTGAATCGATCCATGAAGTCTGTTGCCATTCTTACCCAATTTGACCTTTTCTTTGGATCTTGGATGATTTACCAGGACAGTGCATCTCCTTTCAAACTCCTTATGAAGAGTTTCATGCGGATTCTTTCATCTTTTCCCACGCCAACCAATTTGTCGCAGTAAGTTCTCAAATAGACTCTTGGATCACTAGTACCATCGAACATCTCAAACTTAGGAGGTTTTTACCCATCGGGCAGTTCGATATTAGGTTGTATGCAAAGATCTTCATAGTTCAGCCCCTCAATCCCTTTAAATCCTTCGACGCCCTGAACTCGGTTGGTCAACTTCTTGAGTTCCTCTGCCAAATTCCTGATGAGCCTATCCTTCTCGTCAGACTTAGGGGTATGCGGTGTGGAATGGGCCATGGTTTCCACATAAATGGGATTATTGTAGGCCTGGAAGTGGTCTTTTGTCTGATCCTGGAGAGGTGGAGTGGTATGGTGACAGGCATTGCATTGTGCTGGCGGGACTTGGTCCTTGGGGTGATTCGGTTGTTTAGGGATGTTTTGTGGTAAAGTGGGGTTTGGAGCATTTTGGAAGTGGACATCCGGAACATTGAGGGAAAGTGATAGGTGAGCAATATTCTTGACTTGGTCAAGTTCCTCTTGGAACTTCAGCAGCTTCTTCTCCAGTGGAGACATACCCTCTTGCAGAACCTGAATACCCCGACCATCAGCGATCTCAACCTGTTCATCCCTGTTGTCTTTTCTGACGCCGCTTGCCTCTGCCATCTTAGTTTTACCCTTGATTTTTCCTTTGGGAGGACTAGGAGGAGTAGTAAGAGAAGGGCCCTTCGATCTTGTGCGGTAGGCGGATGATGCCAGAATGCACGAACTAACCTTTAGGGAGGGGAATTATAAATAAAGAAAGCAAAAATAAAAAAAAGTAATGAATTTAGTGAGGAGTCATAAAATATTGCGACATTTAAACACGTAGTGCAGAAATGTAAAGCGTATCGTAAATTGGGGAACCTCTTGAGCCCGAGGTAGGCCTAGCGACAAATTAATTTGTAGAACTTAAGATGCTAAATGCCTCATTTTATTGATAATAAAATAGACAAATCCAACACGACTCTAAGAATGCGAAAAAAATTTAAAATGTCACTAATGGCCAGTGGCCTTATTACATCAGAAGGCAAAGTAAAGACAATCCTATCTACTTGGTCCTAGAAGGACCTTCCCTAGACTCGGCATCTCTGCTCGCCTTGATCAGCTTCCCCATCTCGCGGAGTCCCAGCATCAAGTAGGTCCTGGCGACCATGCCGAATCTGGGGACCTCGTGCCTCATTTCTGCAAAACAAACAGGTTAGGCCCTTACCCCCACCAGACTCGACTATTCAACATCAATAATTAGAATGAGCATTTAGTTCTCCACAGAACGTGAAGGCGTCCGTTTGGGTTCCAGGGAAACCCAATGGACTTTGGACAAGGCTATCTTAAAGGCTGTTGTGCGGACAACACGTTAGCCTGGCTAGGTTTGACCATGATGCATGCAACATACAATAGAGTAAGGTTTCTATGGGGTTTTAGACCGGTACCCTTGAGCAGACAACTCAAGTGGGAAGGCACGGAACTGTCGACTGCACCGCTGATCGACTAGTTTTACCGCAAATATTCCTTTCCAAATTTAGGGGTAATAATATTGGAATAGCACAACCACTCACTGTAAGCGCTGCTATAGGATTTTTCTTTGGCATGAGTGGAATATGAATGCAGAGCATGATATGCAATAAATATTATTTAAACAAGCAGGCATGTATTTTCTGTCACAACCCGGATTTCCCACCCTCGGGAGCCGTGATGGTGCCTACTAGTGGGAGCTAGGCAAGGCAAACCTTAATTACCTTTTTCATTAACACGTTACCTCTTTTAACAAATATCAGCAATCGCATGCAAACAATGGAATTTAATAATAAAGCGGAAGTCTTAATTTATAGAAAACTGAATAGAATGCGGAAAATTCAACATAAGCCTCTACCCAAGACTGGTGTCACAATACTCACGAACTACTAAGAGTACTAAATACAATCGTCTGAAAGAAAACACAATTGTTTGTCTCGAGTACAATGAGATAACAAACTGAAATAATAGATAGAGGAGACGTCGGGCCTGCGGACGCCTGCAAGGCTACCTTGGTATCTCGCTGGACTGAAGGCCTACTCCCGCACTACTGCTGCTGTCCAAGACCTGGATCTGTGCAAAAGAGCACAAAGTGTAGTATCAGCACAACTGACCCCATGTGCTGGTAAGTGCCTAGCCTAACCTCGGCGAAGTAGTGACGAGGCTAGGACTAGACTACCAATTAAACTTGTGCAGTTCGAATATATATATATACACAACCAAAAGAAATACAGGAAGTAATCAATCAATAAAGGAAGGGGGAACATACTGTGGGGAGATAACATTTTCAAATAGGAAACCTCAAATAAAGATAGAAGCAACAGAACCAGAATATCAACAAGAATCAGAAAATCACGAACTTGCACGACATCACCCTTCGTGCTTTTACTCTCGTCCTCACCAAATCAATCGTATCCATAATCATGTGCACGACACCACCCTTCGTGCTTTTACTCTCTTTCCTCATAGTATAATCAATGAATATCAGTACGAAATGGTACATCGTACGGCACGACATCACCCTTCGTGCTTTACACTCTTTCCTCACAATATCAAACAATGCACGACATCACCCTTCGTTCTTTAACACTCTTCCTCACAATAGCAAACAGTGCACAACATCACCCTTCGTGCTTTAACACTCTTCCTCACCCGAACAACAATCACAAACAAAGGGCAAGGGAGTAAACAGAATGGAAATAGAAATCCCGGCAAAGGAACATCAATTAAACAATTAAATCCCGACAAGGGCACAATAACCGTAATCTCAACATCCCAGCAAGGGAGACAATATCAAATAATGCACGACATCACCCTTCGTTCTTTAACACTCTTCCTCACAATAGCAAATAGTGCACGACATCACCCTTCGTGCTTTAACACTCTTCCTCACCCAAACAACAATCACAAACTAAGGGCAAGTGAGTAAACAGAATAGGAATAGAAATCCCGGTAAGGGAACATCAATTAAACAATTAAATCCCCGCAAGGGAACAATAACAGTAATCTCAACATCCCAGCAAGGGAGATAATCACTAAAGCAAGAATGACCCGGCAAGGGTATATTTTAATAACTCTTTCTCTTTCTTTCACTTTCATTTCATAATTTACTCTATCACTTGAGCCAATGCTCCAAAGGATTCAATTATCTCAAATACCTTCACCGTTCGTGTTACAACTCGAGCCAATGCTCCTCGAAGTTTAAAGATCACAATTCCCTTCACATGCTCTTTACAACATATAGAAATCATCAATTAAGCATGAAAGTTACAACAAAATCAGAATATTCGCAATATAAAGACTCACGGTCATGCCAGACACCAATGTATAGATACTCGTCACCATGCCTATACATCGTACTCGACAATAATCAAGTAGCAAATAAGACTCAACTCCTATTCCTCAAGCTAAGGTTATACCAAACACTTACCTCAACTTCCACGGCCAAATCAATCCACAACAACTGCTTTCCCTCTCGAATTCGGCTCCAACTCAATCAATCTATACAATAATGACTTCATAATATCAATATATCCTAAACAAATCAAGCCCAATGCCTAATTATAGATTTCCAAGCTTTCTTCCCAAAATCCCAAAAATCGACCCCGGGCCTGCTTGGTCAAAACACGAGGTTCGCACCAAAACCATGTCACCCATTCACTCACGAGCCCGAGTATATAATTTGTTTTCAAATTCGACCCCAAAACGAGGTCTAAATCAAGAAAATTCAAAGAGCCCTAACTCTACCCATTTCCCCCAATTTCTACCCTAAATTACATGTTTTAGGCTTAGGAATTTATTAGATGTTGAAGAAAATGGAAGGAAACAAGCAAGGATTACTAACCCAAGAATTCTTTGGTGAAGGATAGCTTCAGTGGACGCCTAAGGACCTTGGAGAAGAAGGAGTTCGTGAAAACTTAATGAAATCCCGTAGCTACTGTTTCTGAAAATAAGAAAATATAACTGGGCAAAATTTCCCTTTGCGTTCGCGGAAAGCTGGTCGCATTCGCGAAGGGTAGAACTTGGCGGACTATTTCGTTCATGAGCTGAGGGATGCGAACGCGAAGAGAAAAAGGCTGGGGTTCCAGGAATTGGTCTATGCGAACGCGTGGAACCTTACACGAACGCGGTGAAGGAAGTTGCAAGGCTACGCGTTCGCGAAAGGGTGTATGCGAACGCGAAGAGGAAAAGAGGGCTAAGTCCCCCAGGGTCAATAACTCTACGTGAACGCGAGTGTAGGGGTAAAAAAACGAAGAAGGAAAGACTCAGAGCTTCACGAACGCGGAATAGGCGTCGTGAACGCGAAGAACAAATGGACCTGCAACTGCCGAAGCCAATTTCTGCAAATTTTTCTAAGTTTTAAACCATCCCGAGACACCTCCGAAACACTCCCGAGCCCTCGGGGATCCCAACCAAACACATACACTAACTCAACAACATCCTACAAACTTAACCGTGCGATCAAATCACCAAAATAACATCAAAAGCAATGAATCAAACCTAAAAATCATTAGTCTTTCCTCAAACTTCATTAACTTTCAAATTTTAGAGTTTTAAGTCCGAAACACGTCAAACGACGTCCAATTTCAACCAAACTTCACAAAAATATCTTAAACCACATATAAGACATGTACCGGGCGCCGGAACCAAAATACGGGCCCGATACCAACACGTTCTAGGAAATTTTCATTTCAATTTTCTTTATAAATTTTAGAAAAACAGTTTTACTCAAAAATTCATTTATCGGGCTTGGAACCTCGGAATTCGATTCCGGGCATACGCCCAAGTCCCATATTTTCCTACGAACCCTCCGGGTCCGTTTACCCAAAATGTTGACCAGAGTCAAATTTATTTATTTTAACATCAAAAATTAGCATTTTTCACAGAATTTCATATTTAGGCTTTCCGGCTACGCACCCGGACTGTGCACGTAAATCAAGGCGACTATAAATGAGGTTTTCAAGGCCTCGTAAGCACGGAATGGGTAAGAAAACAGGTGATGACTCTTTGGATCGTCACATTTTCACATTTGAGGAAAGCGGTAAAGAAAGGAAATACGATAGTTATAATTGAAAGTAGTAACGAAGAAAACATGAAGATACGTCAGTTTTGTTTAGGCGAAATAAATACTTGCAGGATTAAACAGTTAATCACGTATAACGGGGAATAGGAAAGGGTATAAACATTTAAACAAAAATTGAAGGGTCCAAATTCACAAGACAACCTGTAATGGTGTAAGCCTAGGGAAGATCACTAGTAGAGTCGCATGCTGTCGCGCCCCCTTTTTTCTCGCATGGTTCAGGTGTGGAGAGATCGGGTTTATGACATTTTTGGACAACTCCTTAAAGGAAGAGGCTTAAGGAAGAGTCGCCACCTAACGATTTTGTGGTGCGTTAGGGCACCTAGAGTAGATAACTCATGAACTAGTTTGCATTACCAGAGATTGGGTAAGGGCTTGAAGTTATCCTAAGGGGAAGGTGTTAGGCACCCCTCAAGATCCACAACTGTGGGTCCCAGCCAAGAAGTTTTGTGAATTTGGACGGTAAACAAATAGCAAGTAAGGTTCATATAAGAGGGGATTTCAAACAAGTATGAAAATCTTTAAAGGTTTTGGGAAACATTAGAGTAAAAACATTTGAAAAGAATTGTCCTAGGTTTAAAGTAATACGGATCACATCAATGCAATACTCGGTATGTCACATCCTCAATGAGGGGATACATGTGGTATTAGCGCACCGATCATCATATCCGTATTCTACCTTTCCCATCCCGTAGAGGTTATTTAAAGAAGAGCGTGTTGGTCACAAAAGCTTATTGCGTGCTATTACCCGTCCCATCCTATAAGTTCTAGAGGGTATTTTGGACTACTAATTGTAATAGGCTGAACCCCTATGCTTTAAACGGATAAAATTCTAAGAGACATGTAAAACAAATAGGACTACAAATATGGGAACACATAAAGGCAGTTAAAGGGCTCACAAATCCCTCCACAGGTAAACACATAAATAACACGTCTCAAACACAACCAAGGTCTCAAAGACAGGACTTAAAACTGGAGTTTTAAGTTGGAAAACAGTAGATTTTGGGTTTCTTGAAACTCAGTAATAAAGCAGGAAGTTTAGAAGGAAAAAATAGTTTTGAGAAGAGTGATTGATTAAAAATCTAGTAATTTAAAGAAAATACCAGGAATTGAAAGGTGTGTAGCAGTTTAGAAGTCTTCAATAAAAAGAGACGAATAACTTTTAGAAAATCGGCAATCAGAAGTAAAGCAAGAGTTTAAATAAAGCAGAATAATTTCAAACAGGAATGACTTACTTTAGTAAAAAAGAGAGTGAGTGCACAATTTCAAAAACCAATAATTTTAAAACAAAACAAGGATTCAAACAAAATGATCTTGAAGAGAGTGAACTGATTCTAGAATCCAGTAATTCGAAAAACACACGGAGCAGGAGTCTAATGAACTTCAGCAAAGAGGAAGTGAATGCATGATCAGTGATTTGAAAATAGAATAGGAGTTTTAGGAAAAATAGGGTGAACTTCAGAAAGGGATAAAAACAAAAGTGAAGGCAGCAAAATTTTAAGGATTTCAAAAGAGAATAATTAGTTCTAATATCAGCCAAGTGTAAGATGATTAATTTGGTTTTAGTGCGTATTAGGCCTAAGGTTTTCCTAGGCGTTCGTAATACTGATTATCTTTATTATGAGAATCAATACAAGTCCTAAACATGATACTATTGCACACATAGGTAAATAAATCCTAGTCATGATTTCTACCCATAAATATCTAAGCATGCATAATCCACTCCCATAATCACTATCCAGCCCCAAATATTCGTTTACAAGTTATAACAAGCCAAGAATAATGATTTACATCACTAAAAGAAAATAAGAAGCTACTTCTATAGGGAGCCTTCAATCAGGCCCATATCTCCCAACCTCAATCCTTTCGAGTTTCACAGCCTTTCATGGTCCGGGTGCGGCAAATCTCCCTAAGGCCCTCGTGGGTCCCTGGCCAATACCAGCACCTATACGTAATTTCCAAAGTTTGTGCAGTGTGGAATTACCAGCCTCAGTCTATCAAAGTTCAGAGGGAACTCATGGGTTCCCTAAGCAATGCTCACACTGAGGGGGTGGAACCTAAGTTTCTAGGAATAGTTTGAGGTGCTAGGAGTGAGTTTAAAAGAGGAACGGAGTTTTTGAAAAGACAGGATTCAGTTGAGAGACTTTATAAACTGAAGAGTTGCTTTTAGAACTAACTTCTGAAAACAAACAAAAGTACCAGACCAATCAAACAAGTTCAGTAATACATATTTCCACACAAGGGAAATGGGAATAGGGGACAAATAAGCCACATAATAATCAGGAGGAGATATATAAATTTAATAAACTTGTTTAGACATAGTTGCACGAATCAGAGATGTTCAGGGGATCAGGGGATAGTAGAGTTAAACTAAACAGGATGTTGAACAGCCTAATAGATGCATATAGGAATAGACTGAACAATATGTAAACATTATTAACTCAGCCAAGTCATATAAGTCCTAAAGAGATAAGGCACGGTAAGTACTAATAGAGAAAAACAAGAGATTAATCACATGTTGAACAACAGAAACACAAATAGAAGAAAGTCAGGAAGATGACAAACTATAGTAGTAAACACATTGGTTTCAAACTGGAATATTAATTAGAACATACCAGTGAGTAAAGAGCAGGCAGAATGAAAGAGCAAAATGAGCACAATGTTTAGCCTTGGCTTACAGCCAGCTAACAGTAGACAAAAGCAAAAGAGAGCAGTAGTAGAGCAAAGAGCTTTGTAAGAAAGAAAGAGTTTTTGCACAAGAAGTCTTAGAACAGTGATGTTGTTCATTTTTTTTGTTTAATGAAAGAGCAGAAGTATAGTTCATTAAGTAGAGGGTAAACAATTAAGGCTAAGTTCAAAAATATTCTAATTAAGGAAATAGACAATAAGAATAAAGCACCACAAGCGAATCAATTAATTCTAAATTGAAATTGAGGGTTTAAAGTAAAGTCTGTCAATCAAACCCCTTAAGTATGGAATCCAGAATCGATCAAGCAAGAGTCACAATTCTATATTCATCATATAAATAGACAAGAATGCTTAGACATAGTAAACATGGAAGGTTAAACAAGTGCTAGTAGAAAGATGCAAGTCTGAGCAATCGAGATAGACATAAGCACATAGTGGTGGTATGGGTTAAGCTAATAGAATTTTCTCAGTAACTATGTTTGAGGCAGATAATCACAGAAAATTAAGCAAAGACAGACGAGCAGCCATGCTAATACACAAAACCAAACATAGAAATCTAGAAAAATTAGGGTTTTTAACACAAGCAAGATAAAAGATAGTAAAATCACAGAATCATCACGATATGCAAAGAACAGACTCAAAAGCAAGGAAACTTAGTTTTAAACAAGCATAAAAAGGTTATGAGAAACCCTAGTTTAAAAAAAAACGTTTAAAAATTGAAGATTCTTAAAGATTGAGTCAAGAACAATGTAAAACATAAAGAATAAGTTTAAATCTTTAAAAATACAGAGATTTAAGAGCTTTAAGCCAAAATTAGTGTTTCATAAGAAACCAGAGAAAAACAGGGGAACCTGCCGTGAAACTCAGGGATAGTGGTGGTTATAGCATAATCGAGTCAAGACCCCACCAGAGGAAGGCCGGAAACAACCCAAGAAGGAGATCCAGTAGTGATTTGGGCATGGTCGAAACCCTTAAAGGTCTCAGAGACGAGGTGAACCGGAGAAAAGAGGCGTCATGGAGGTTGGTGATTGAAAGGATGGTGGTCGGAGATGGCCGGAGAAGAGAGAAACTTCATCGGAGAAGGAGGTGAACATGGAAGGTTCTAGAGAGAAGGGAGAGAGAGAGAGAGTCAATCTCGAAGAATGAGGGGTCGGGAAGGGGTAGTTAGGAATTAATTATGGTAAGAACGGATCTGGACCGTTGATCTCATTTGATCAATGTCTCAGATTAATTGGGGGTTGGGCTGGGTAGAGAATTGATTTGGGCTGGGTCATTTAATGGTCTGATGGGTTGGGTAATTGGGTCTAAAGATTGGGTTAAAATGTGGCTAGATGTTGAATACCCAATAAAATAGATAATTAATTCATTAAAATATCCAATAATTATATAAAAAATGAAATTAAGTTAAAATAGGTAAAATCATAGTAATTAACTAATATTTGGTGTAAAAATGCATAAATTTCGAATTGAAATAGTGCAAAAATGTCCAATTGGGCCATAATTATAAAATTATTGTAATTGAAATTAAATAAGACCCAATTGGCTAATTTGTGAAATAATTGAGTTACACTAGATAAAAAATTGATTATAAATAACATACTAAGCAGGGAAATAATTTGAAATTATTTCTAGCATAATTTATGAATTATTTAAATATGAAATATTAAAATAAATAGGAAAATAATTTAATAAAAATATGAAAAAATAGGGAAAAACAGTCATTATTACAAAGAGTAATTTTAAGGGCTTATATGCAAGTTTAAAAATAATTTGTGGAAAAATTGGGTATCAACACTATGGTGGTCGGAAGTTATTGCTACCGACATCTGAGCTATGTGGAATATCATGTAATTATACCTTGGGTTGAATTAGTCACTCAATATAGCTTGTTCAGGCTTATACAATGTATTGATACGAGATTTGGGTCTTATGATGAGTTTTAGATGTTGAGGATTGGGTTCGTTCTAAGGTTTATGGACTAAGGATGAAGTGAGATCTTCAGTTAAGTTGTGTTGTCAGGCCTACATGGATTGGGCTGATGTGGGATCACCCTCGGGTGTATGTATGGTGAGCTCATGCAGTGATATGACAGCTTTGGAACGACTCCTGGCACGTTCGAGGATGAACATATGTTTAAGTAGGGGAGGATGTAATGACCCAACCGGTCGTTTTGAGTATTTGCATTCAGTTCAGCTGTTTGAGATCACAAATAGCTTCACATGGTGTATTTTGACTTGCGTGCATCATTCGTTTTGTTTTTAAGTGTTTCAGAATTGATTTAGAAGGATGACTCTCACTTGAGTAACTTGAAGTTGAAAGAAATGACCAAGTTTGACTTTCATGTATTTGACCTCATATTGGAGTTTTTATGGTTCCGATAGGTCTGGATGATGATTTTGTTCTTGGGTGTGTGCCCGGATTTGCAGTTGGATATTTCTAGAAGGTTTCGGTACCATTTGGCGGAAGTTGACAATTTAAAGGTTTGGAATTTTTATAAGTTTGACCATGGTTTGACTTTAAAGCTATCGGATTAGGATTTTGGTTTCAGGACTTGGAATAAGTCAGTTTTGTCATTTGTAACTTCCCTGCGAAATTTGGTATCATTTGGAGTTGGTTTGATGTGGTTCGGACGCTTGGTTTCAATTCTAGAAGTTCTTGAAGTTCATTGTGATTCTCATGCGTTTTGATGTCTGATTCGCGATTCTAGATGTTATTTTGATATATTGACCATGCGGTCAAGTAGATATGATGTTTTTAGACTTGTGTGGATATTTGGTTTGGAGCCTCGGGGCTAGGTAGAGTTTCAGATTGGTTTTATTGAATTTAGAGTGTTGGTTCCATCGCAATTGCGATGTTTTAGTCGCAAATGCGACAACCCCATTTTCAAGGTCATGCTCGCTTTTGTGAATCTGGCCTGTTAGGTAAGGGACCTCGCATTTGCGAGGATTTGTTTTGCATTTGTGAATACATGGGGATCGCTTTTACGAGATAGTTGTCGCTTTTGTGACGAGTTGCTGGGTGGAGCAGCTTCGCATTTGTGAAGTTTTGTGTTGCAAATGAGACTTTAGCGTTCCTGGTTGGGGTCGCTTTAGCGATCCTTTTTTTGCAAATGTGAGGGTCGCATTTCTGAACCCCAGGTTGCAAATGCGACACCTACAGCTGGTTTATAGCCGAGCACTTTGGGACTTAGCTTCATTTTATCATATTTTGAACCCTAGACTCGGTAGGAGGCGATTTTATGAAGAGATTTCCATATCAAACTATTGGGTAAGTGATTATAATCAATTTTCAACTATATTTCATGATTATATATTAGCTTTAACATCAAATTTATGAGAATCAAAGAGAAAATTTGGGGATTTTTGTCAAAGTATTGAAAAATGAAGATTTGAGTTTTGACAGTCGATTTGGACTCTGATTTGAAAACAAAATAAATATATGGACTCATGGGGTTATGGGTAGTCAAGTCCTACCCTTGGAGCCGGATTTTAATCGGGCAGCCCTGGGGTTGACTTTTTGGGAATTGTATAAAGATCATAGCTTTATTAGTTGGAATTGATTTCTCTTGCATTGTTTGATATCGTTAAGTCCATTTTGGCTAGATTTGAGCCGAGCGGAGGTGAATTTTAAAGGGAAAAGCTATTTTGAGTATTGATTTGGCCTAATTGAGGTAAGTATCTTGCCTAACTTTGTGTGGAGGAAACTACTCCTTAGGACTTGGGTTGATTGTACTATTTGAGTTATGTGGAAGATATGTACACGAGGTGACGAGTGAATACACGAGCTTATAGTGACATTTGATCGGTTTAGACTCTTAGGCTTTTTTCTTGCATTTAATTGAAGTGGTTAATACATCTTCTATCTTTTATTGTCAAGTTACTCCCTAATTGATTTAATTGTTAATTGCAATTACTTGTTGAATTCATGGCTTATCTGTTACGTGCCTTAATTATTAATTAATTCTTTGTAATTGTGCCTTTCGTTATGAACCGTCATTTCTTGCTGTTTGACTTTTTGGGTCATCATGTAACTATTTTTATCTGCTCATGACCTTCTTTGTTTAGTCTCTCTATTTCGTTTAATTTTGTGATATGTCATAGTTGATTGTAGCTTGTTTTCTCAATTCATATTATTTGGGGAGTGTGTTTCACGCTGCAATGGTATTGAAATGATGTAGAAAGATATGATATGGAGCGATACGGATGGATGATATGATATACGTGGGATCGGGTTGCATGCCACAACAAATTTATATGTTATAATTGTTGTGATAATAAAGTTATTCCCGATTGTGATTTTCATGGTACATTTTATGTTGGAACGGTTTATCGGATGAACGGTAATTGTTGTTTCTTAAATCATTTCACTTATATTTTTATTGTATTTGATTAACTATCTGTATTCTAGTAAGGGAACTATATTGACTTCTTTTGTCCATTCTACGTGATTTGTTTTTTCGCTTTAACATGTCAATTTATGCCTCCGTTATTTCTTGATAAATTGATTGTCAAGGTGAATTTATGTACATGGGATCATTATTTCGTATTCGATTGAGTTGTTGGAAACTTAGCTATTTTAAATAAAAGAACTCTTAAGGTGTTTCACTTGTATGACTTTCAAAATAAAACTCGTTATCTCACTCGGCATTTTACTAATTTAAATGGTTATCACATTTTTACTTTAGTTGAGTTCTCAAATTTTACTCATCACCTTATTGTTGTTTACTTTACTTAAAATTGTTATCACGTTTTATTTTTAACAAATTTTATATTTAACACGTTAAATTTAACTAATATTTTACTTTATTTAAATACAACATTTTTACTTTATCTTATTAATTTCTAAACCAATCTCATCTGATACTCTATTTGCACAACCTCTCCTTTATTTTACTTTATTTGAGTCCTAAAATAAACTTAATATCTCATTTGATGCTTTAATTTATTCAAGTTTGAAATTGTGCTTTATTGTGTTTAAATTTATTCCTCGATCATCTTAGCTGATATTGATACGAATATGATGTAAATGGTAACACGAGGACTTTTCCATGCGAAGGTGATTGCTATTATGGGCACGAGGTGCCATACATGTAAGATTTGGAAGTTGTGACTCATGATTTGTGATTACGAGGAGTTGTACCTCGGGGTAATTCTTGTTGTACTTCGTGCATTAGGAACAATTTGATTAATTGAGTTGTCATCAATTTTCCTTACTTGAGTTCATTCATATTTCATATTTATTCTAACTATGTTGTTGCTTTATTACCTGGTTATTTTTTGTGGCCATATGTACTTCTATTATTTTCACTGTTGGTTGTAAATTTGTGATCCTTCTGCTATTGGTCTTACATTGATGTTCTTTTCATTGTTAGCTTCATATTATATCTTGCACATGTTTCTATGTCTAGTAGGTGTCTTGACCTGGCCTCGTCACTACTATACTGAGGTTAGACTTGATACTTACTAGGTAACATTGTGGTGTACTCATGCTATGCTTCTACACATTTTTGTGCAGATCAAGGTAATTTTGATCGAGTGGGTTTTGAGACTTATGTCTGCGCAACTGGAGACTTTAAGGTATACTTGATCGACGTTTGCAGGCCCCAACATTACCTTATGTTGTCTTTCATTTCCACTATTTACAATTATTACGGGACAGTAATGTACTTAATATGTCTAGTTACTCTCAGAAAAGCTTATGACTTTTACTACATGTTTTGGGATTGTATGACCGATGTTGATTCATCTATGTTGTTTCAGTTGTTATTTAATGTATTGCAGTTAAGTTAGTTAAATTCCATTAATACTCAGCATGTGTTACGCTTACCTACCGGTGACTAGGTGCCATCACCACTACCTAAAGTGAGATTTTGGACTCGTGACACCTTTCTACAACATGAAAACGAGTTACTCATTTTGTTGAACGAAAGAAAATATTTTTTTCACATCACGAAACAAAAATACTCAGTTTGTTGAAATGAAGAAAATACTTTTTCTACATAATGAAAAGAAAATACTCGTTTTGCTGGAAAAAAAATAATTTTTCTATTTCAGGAAAAGAAAATACTTAAATACTTAGTTTGTTAATATGAAAGAAAATACATTTTCTACATCATGAAAAGAAAGTACTCATTTTGTTGAAAAAAATACTTTTTCTATTTCAGGAAAAAAACGTAGTTTGTTGAAATGAAAGAAAACACTTTTTTAAATCATGAAAAGGAAGTACTCATTTTTTTAAAATGAAAGAAAATATTTTTACTACATCATGAAAAGAATATACTCATTTTGTTGGAAAAAAGTACTCTATCTACAATATAAAAAGAAATTTCTCTTAATAATAGTTCTATTTAGGATGGATGGTGGGCGAGGTTTGACACGACCCAAAACCCACTATAGGCGCCCAACGTTGCCATTAGGCAAGCCAACAGTGAACTAATAACTTAATTATTCATTTTATTATTTTTGAAATCATAATTTTAATTAATTAAGGAGGTTTGCACCTCTAAAATCACGGGTACGTACATAACTAGTAGTCTGAAAAAAGAAATGAAAGGTGATAATAATATATAATCCGTAGTCATCAACTAGAATATCCCAAAACCTGGTGTCAAAGTGCATGAGCATTTAATAAGGAGTACAATAATAACCTCTCGCTGGTTTTTGGAATTCGACATCAGGAAGTGTTTTCACACCATCGACCGACATCGACTCATCCCAATCTTTAAGGAAGAGATCGACGATCCCAAGTTCTTTTACCCCATTCAGAAAGTCTTTTCCGCCGGACGACTCGTAGGAGGTGAGAAGGGCCCTTACTCCGTCCCACACAGTGTATTACTATCGGCCCTACCAGGCAACATCTACCTACACAAGCTCGATCAGGAGATAGGGAGGATCCGACAGAAGTACGAAATTCCNAAAATGAAATAGAAAAGATACAAAATCAAAAAATCAATATCACTAAGGGTGGGTCGTAAACCTTATTAGATACCATTGACTCTGGTATCTAATAAGTTTTACCTACTATTGGATTTGAACCAATGACTCCCGCCGTATGAAAGCAGTACTCTAACCACTGAGTTAAGTAGGTCATTTATCATCCCAAAGAGAACCAAATGAAACCCATCCTGTCGATGGATTATAAATATCATATTACTTAATAAGCAATACTAATCTAAGGAATACCGCTCAAAGAGATCAAAGATTGTTGATGTTGGATCATGGAATATTTATCTTGACAAGAATTTATCTACATGATAAAATATGTATCACAAGCACTAAGGGCTATAGCTCAGTTGGTAGAGCAACTCGTTTACACGCGCGCCAATGTTTTTCAAGGGAGTTCATCATACAATCAGAAAAATTGATCTTGTTGAGAAATCGATGTCTTACTCCATAACTTTGAGGGAACCATAGCCTGACAAAGAGTTCGGTCCCATTTGGACGCCCATTTAGGAGGTGCCAAACAGACCCCATCATTGATTTGAGATCTTGATAAGGTGAATACCCAGTCTATTCAATGCTAGGCATAATGAGTATAAGTACTTCTTTTAAATTTGAATACAAATGAAAATCTTAGTCAAAATAAAAACATCAATAAAAACCAAAAACAAAACTTTTTTCTACGATCAAATAAAAAAATAAAGAATCGAATTCAAGAAGCAAAAGAACCCGCGAGTCAAGGAGAAAAAGAAGGTATGCCTAAGAAGAGGTGAGGAGAGGTGATTAGGCAAGACATGACGCAACTTCAACTGACCGAGGACATGACCCTTGATAGGAAGGTATGGAGGTCGAGGATTAGGGAAGTAAAGTAGGTAGTCTAGAGTGTTCATAACAGTAGTATTGACACGCAATCTCGTTTTCTGTTGGTAGTAGGTTTTTATGACTAACCCTTGTTTTCCTTCATTGTTGGTCACCTTAATGTCTTGTTGTTTTTATTCTGCTTTTATATGGTTTTTGGGTATTGTCCCTCATGTCTATATATTCATTATTGTGGTGCTTATGCTTTCCTGAGCCGAGGATATGTTGGAAACAAACTCTCTATCCTCACAAGGTAGGGGTAAGGTCTGCGTACACACTACCCTCCCCAGACCCCACGGTGTGGGATAATACCGGGTATGTTATTGTTGTTGTTGTTGTTGTTGTCTGGAATGTAAATAAGATAGGATAAAGTAAGTAATATGACGGAGGCTTTGTGGGTTGCGATATGTAGCCTGGAATTTGCAGCTCGCCATAAACTCCCCTCAGCAGTTGCGCCAATGCGCCAAGGTGACCACAAAATAAACATGTCAGATCCTGCACATTTAGTGCAAAAGTGCATCATCAGTACGTAAACCAACAACGTACCCAGTAAGTATCTAGCTTAACCCCGGAGAAGTAGTGACGAGGGGTCGACATTGACACTTACTAGAGGTCCAATAAAGCAATATAATAAATCATAAGCATATATGAAGTACCCAACAATAATGGGGTAAATATGTAAGTTACATAATCTTCCAAAAAAAAAAATTAAAGGTATGAATTTCTTAGTCTTGTATTCTACCTCAACAACTCTGATGTATCAAGTACCAATATCAAACGGATAAGAAATACCATATAAAATGCCAGGCATTGGTGGAAGGATAATCTCGTGAATATTCGAACTGCCAGCGAAATAACGCACGATTATGCCAGGGTCGTTCGGCCCGATCCGAAATAATGTGTACACTCCTGAGAGTCGAGCAGCACGAGATGCATCTATTATACTGCCGAGGCGTTCGGCCCGCTCCACAAGAAAGGAAGGAAATTACTGAATTACGAGACACGTGCTTACAATACAGTATATGAGCACAAAGTGAATATAACCTTTACCGTTTCTCAAATAACTTGCCAATAACTCAAGGTGATAAGGCTCGGCCTAATATATACATATATTTGTAGTAAATTTCAATTATAAATTCAATTAATTAAGCCATCATAATGAGTTCAAATAACTCAAATATTACATGATAAAGTCCTAAGTCTACCTGGACATAACATGCTTTAGCTACATACAGACTCTCGTCACCTCGTGCATACGTAGCTCCCACAACTAGTAGCACATAACAATTACATCACCTAGGAGGTAGTTTCCCCTCACAAGGTTAGACAGGAGACTTACCTCGCTCCGAAGTTCCATAACCGGCTCCAACGCCTCTATAACACCTCAACTCAAAGCCAAACATTCTGAAACTAGTCAACCAACGTGCAAATCAATCAAAATATACTCCAATGCATATAATTTAACAACTTATAATAATTCTCAACCTCGCTCGAAAAGTCGACAAATTCAACCCTTGGGCCCACCTGCCTGATTTTGAAACTTTTCGATGATAAACTTTACCCATAACATCACGAACTCAAATATATAATTTATTCTCAATCCCACGTCCAATTTCGTGGTCAACATCCAAAAATACCATATTCTAGTTTTTTCTCTTAAAATCCCACAATTTCCATAAATATTCATGTTTTAATCCCATCTATAAATCATGTATTTAACTCACAAGGTGTAGAAATCACTTACCTAAAGTTTTATGATGAAAATGACACTCCAAAATTGCCCCAAAGTTGGCTCGCATGGAAGGAATGAGGTGAAAATGAGCCAAAACCCCCAAATATAGCTTCTTCCCAGGTATTTACCCTTAACAACCGTGGAAAATTCTCTACGATCATGAAGCACAACTTTTCTTAACTCAAAATTACCCTTCGCGATCGCGGAAAACCAATCGCGATCGCGAAGAACAAGCTGCCCAACTCCTCTAGATAGCCTCTAGTATAATGGTCATAACTATTCGTACAAAACTCTAAATGACAAATGGTTTGACTTTCTGAAAAGTAGACACCAAGGGATATAACTTTCATTTTTTGATAATCTCAAAAATATTTATAAATTGCAAGATATAAGCTTCCAAAGTCAGCCCTGTGCAGTAGAAATTTCTTCTTCTAGCATGTCTACTCCTAGCCCTGATGAAGCTAGAAATAGCCACATTGTCATAATCATCTTCACTATCCTCGTTCTCCTCCTCAAATAAAGATCTCATTTCAGGAACAATAATGGACAAAGTCTCAGTGTAGAAGTGAGGAGAGGGAGCAGGATCAGTACTGACCTGGAGTGCTTGAGAGGAACCAAGGGTTGGCTCCTCTTGGGTGGACGGATCAGGTCCCTTAGTTGGTGCCCCAGTAGTACTGTACAGTGCTAATGTTGCAACAGGCACTGGTTCCCTATTCTCCACTAGTGTACTATTTTCTTCCCCCTGAGACTCATACACACCTTCACCATCCCCAATAACATTTCCCGCAACAGCTATTGACAGCATATTTTGCATGGCCTCTTGTTCTTATAATCCCATGGTAAACCCAGAAGTAGGAGGAGTATTACCTGTAGAATCAAGTCCTAGGGCTATCATTGTCAATTCATCATGGATATGACCCGCATCTTGGTGTGTGCCAGAGGTTTCTTCCATTGGTAGACTAGAAATTTCTTGATTTTCTTCTCCTTATGTTGTATCTTCTTCAACCAATTTTTCCGGCGAGGCAAAAGGAGAGGTCACAGCCACAAACTTCTTGGGAGTCAAAATTTTGCGACTCCAATGAGAGCTGGTACTCGATTGGGTTGGAGAGGAAGCATAGGGTGGTTGTGACTTTGTCTTAGGGTTTGGACTGGTTGAAGTGGAGAGTGTGGGCTCTATCACTGATGCTTCAATAGGTGAGGACATAGTGGGGACGACACTTGGAACATCTTGTGTTTCCTGGTTTTCAGACATGGTAGAATGCAGTGAGTTGAAGAAGAGAGAGTTTGGTTTGAAGAAGGAAAAAGAGGAATTTTGGATTTTTTGATGTGAACAATGGTGAAAGTGATTGTGAATGGATGTATTTAAGAGGGGTGAGGGACCGATTAGGAATAGGTGGTAATTTGGGTAGTCGGGTCGCTTCATAACGGGCGAGACGTTTGGGTTCACAAATCGGGAAAGAAAAGAAACTGACAATGTAATGACGTGGCACATTTCAACCATATAAAAACTTGTGCATGAGAGTACAGAGAAACTACTAACATGTGTCAAGGGAACCAGGTTCCCTGATAAATTTTGCAAATTCAAGCCTCATCCTTTGACCAATGTGTAATGCATTAGCTGCTTGTTTTCTCTGTAGTCGTCATGCGTGTCTACCTGTAACGGTATATAGATGAGTTAGACTTTGCCAGAAAACAATTTTTAGCTATTTTACGTGTACATTTATTTCATAGACAATCATCGAGGGACCAGGTCCTCAGCTTGGTTTCATCAACCCTAGTGCCAATAGATTCCTTTCAATGTGTTCTCTGCTAAGTGCTTTGCTGAATATGTCTGCAATTTGATCTGTGCTGCAAAATTTCATACAAATGAGCCCTTTTTCAACATTGTCTTTGAAAAAATGGTGATGCACATCGATGTGCTTTGTTCTCTTATATTGAACTGGATTCTTGGCCATGTTGAGAGCACTGATATGTCATATAGTAAGGGAATACAATCAGAAAACACACCAAAGTCTTCCAGCTGCTGCTTAATCCACAACAGTTGAGCACATCAAGAGGCAACCGCCACATATTCAGCTTCTACAGTTGAGAGGGCCACTGAGTTTGGTTTTCTTGTATCCCCATGAAATCAGACATGAACCCAGAAAATGTGCCATGCCAGAAATGCTTTTCCTATCCACCAGATATCCCGCATAATCAACATCATTATATCTAACTAAATCAAAATTCTCTCCTGAGGGATAGTAGAGAACTTGGTCCTGTGTTCCTTTGAGATATCTCAGGATTCTCTTGGCTGCCTTCAGATGAGATTACTTTGGATTAGATTAAAACCTAGCTCAAAGATCCACACTAAAGATAATATATGGTCTGCTTGCTGTGAGATACATGAGTGACCTTATGATACCTCTATACATGGTCTCATTCACAGAGCAACCAGGTTCATCCATGCCCAGACGAGTGGCTGTGGCAATGGGTGTATCAAAGATTTTTTATGCTTCCATGTCAAATCTCTTTAGCAGTTCCTTAATGTACTTCTGCTAGCTTATCATTGTCCCCTTGACAGTTTTCTTCACTTATAAGCCCAAGAAGAAATTCAATTCCCCCATCATGCTCATTTCAAACTCACTTCCGATGAGTTTTGCAAATTCCTCACACAGAGAATCGATCCTTGCTCCAAAAATGATGTCATCGACATCAGAAATAGGGTATTGTCAATTTTTCCTCTTGTAAAGCCATTTTCTAGAAGAAATTTTGACAACCTTTCATACCAAGCGCGAGGAGCCTGTTTCAGCCCATACCAAGCCTTGTCAAGTTTAAAGACGTGCTCAGTATGCTCATGATTCTCAAATCCAGGTGGTTTCTTGATGAAGACCTCTTCTTTTAGAAAACCATTCAGAAATGCACTTTTGACATCCATTTGGAACAATTTGAATTGCATATGCGATACAAAGGCAATAAGAATTCTGATTGCCTCCATTCGAGCAACCAGAGCAAAAGTTCCATCATAGTCAATCCCTTCTTCCTAATTGTAGCCTTGAACTACTAGACTTGCTTTGTTCATTGTTGTGTTTCCAAACTCATCAAGTTTGTTCCTGAATACCCACCTAGTTCCTATAACAGTTCGATCCGAAATTTGTAGAACCAGGTGCCATACACTGTTCCTCTCAAATTGATGGATCTCTTCTTGCATAGTTGTTATCTAGTCTGCATCTTTTAATGCTTCCTTGATATTTTTGGGCTCAGTTTGAGAGAGAAAGTCTGAGAAGGCAAGTGAATTTCTAGCCTTTGATATATTTTGACTTCCTAAATCAAGAGGAGTGATTATGTTTTCAAGAGGGTGAGCCTTTGTGCTTACAATTAGGCACCGGAATCTCATAATGGTCCTTGGTTGCTTCTCATCTCAGCATGTGGAGTTCCTTGGACAACATCGACAACTCTGTTCTCAACTTCAGTTGTTGTGATTGTGGGACCAAGTTCCTCTCTAATAGTTGGAGATATAGTTGCACCATCCTCATTTGACTCCTTGACGTGGCTCATCATGCCAGCCTTTCCATTTGTCATTTTAATGACTTCACCAAGGACAATTGAATGTTCTCCGTCTTGATCACTCTTATCATGCAAATCCTTTTCACAAGAGTGGTGAGATTCATCAAATATCACATGTATGATTTCCTCAACACATTGAGTTCTTTTGTTGTATACTTTTTAGGCTTTGCTTTGTGATGAATAACCCATAAATATTATTTCATTGCTTTTAGAATCGAATTTCCCAAGTATTTCCTTGCCATTGTTGAGAACAAAACATTTACAGCCAAAGGTCCTTAAATGTATCAGCTTGGACTTCCTTCCGTTTAGAAGTTCATATGGGGTTTAGTTTAGAAGGGACCTGATCATGCACCTGTTTATCAAGTAGCATGTAGTGTTGACTGCTTCTGCCCAAAAACTCTTTGAAATACCACTGTCAATCAACATTGTTCTTGCCATGTCTTCAAGAGTCCTATTCTTCTCTCCCCAAAACCATTTTGTTGTGGTGTTCTTGGAGCTGAAAAGTTGTGAGTGATGCCATTTTCAGCACGAAATTCGTCGAATTTGGCATTATCAAATTCTGCCCCATGGTCAGATATGATACATACTACATTATTGCTCATCTTCACCTGGATCGTCTTGACAAACGCAACAAACACTTGAAAGGTTTCATCCTTGGTTTTGAGAAATAGAGTCCAGGTGAATCTGGAATAGTCGTCCACTATAATGAAAATGTACCTCTTTCCTCCTCTGCTTGGCACCCTCATAGGTCCATGTAGATCCATGTGGAAAAGATCAAGTGTACTTGAGGTACTAACTTTCTTTTTGGGCTTGAAAGAGGATCTGCCATGCTTTCCTTTTACACATGGATCACACACCTTGTGATCCTTGAAGCTTAACTTGGGCAGACCACGAACCAGGTCATTCTTGACCAATTTGTTCAGCAAAAAAACACTTGCATAATCCAACCTTCTGTGCCATAGTTCAGCATCCTCATCAACATCACTTAGACAGTTGAGATCACCACTCTGCAAGGACCCAAAATCAGCAACATAGATATTTTTATATCGTTTAGCCACTAACACCACTTCACTAGTCACAAGATTAGTGACTGTGCATATCTTTGACACAAGTTCCACTTTGTTTCCCTTGTCACAAATTTGGGAAACACTCAGCAAGATGTACTTCAATCCGTTCACGTAGTACACATTTTCAATAGAGTGAGAGAGAGAATTCCCAATCCTTCCAACTCCCAGAATGTATCCCTTCTTGCCATTTCCAAAGGATACACTCCCTCCTTGCAGGGCCTTCAGTGAAAAGAGATCATTTGCACTTCCAGTCATGTGCTTTGAGCAACCACTATCCACATTTTTGGTTGCTCCCCTTTACTACTCCATGCACACGTAAATCAAGGGTTAGACTTAGAAGCCCAAACAAGTTTGTGTCCCTTGTAATGTGGAAAGGGGTGAATGAGGGTTCTTTTGGTCCAGGCAGGCATCACACGTCTTTTATATGAGGGACCATGTTCTCTAGCAGTAGTTTCCTTTTTAGCAAAAACTTTATTTTTCTGTTGAGACTGAAACTTGGCCTTAGAGGTTTCCTTAAAGTGCCCAGTGTTACCATAGTGAATGCAGAGCCAGTTGTCAGGTATAGTAACATACTTGCTATAAGGGTTGTAGGGAGTTTTTTCCCTTTGGAACTCGATTCCCTGCTTGTTTCTCCCATTGTTCGTATACATGGCAGTGATAGCATCAGAGGACCAGGTCAACTTGAATAATTTTTCAAGATCACTCTTGACTCTACCTAGTTCTTCCTGAAGTTGTTTGTTTTTCTCGAGTTCAACACACAAACTATATTTCACTGATTTTAGCTCATCTTGAAGCATAAGATGTGTTTCATCCGCAACTTCCTTTCTCTTTTGAAGAATCTCATGCCTACCTTCTCCTTTTAGTTCCTCAATTGTATCCTTCATATCTACAACAACTACTAATAGGTGTCACGCCCCGAAAATCCCACCATCTGGCCGTGATGGCATCTAACGTTGAACCCGCTAGACAAGCTAACGTGTACAGTTAAACTAACATGATAACATCAAATTAACAGAATAAGCTAAAAATAGTTCGCAAATTAACAGCAGAAATAAATGAAGTTTCAAAACTAAGTAAAGACAACATAGTACAACGTCGCAATAATTTCCCAAAACTTGGAGTCACAAACTCACGAACTGTCTATAGGAGTGCTAAATACAAAGTCTGAAAAGAAATACATGACTGTCTCTGAAAACTAGAGGGAAAACAAGACAGAAATGAAGAACAAGGGATAGGAAAGACGCCAAGGGCCACGAACGCCAGCAGGTATACCTTGAAGACTCTAGGGTGAACTGAAGGACACTCCCACTAGTGATGTCCACTGGGTCTGGCTGCGTAATCTGCATGACATAAAGAAGTGTAGGTGTAGCATCAGTATAACCAACCCCATGTACTAAGTAAGTGCCGAGCCTAACCTCGGAAAAGTAGTGACGAGGCTAGGACACGACAACAAAATCTACCTGTGCAGTTCAATAGTATAATAGAAACTAAACAAGAATACAATTACAGGGAAGAACATGCTGGGGGGGTAAGAGATAGCAAATACTGAAATGATAGAAACAAAAACAACAATCTAAAATATCCGAAAATAATCACGGGAATTGACAACACAAATTAAGCAGTGAGAAGAAACGGCACGGCATGTCCCCTCGTGCATAATAATATAAAGTATGGCACAGAATGTCCCCTCGTGCATAAACAACACAAAATATGGCACGGAATATCCCCTTGTGCATAACAATATAAAATATGGCACGGAATGTCCGGTCGTGCATAACAATATAAAATATGGCACGGAATGTCCCCTCGTGCATAACAATATAAAGTATGGCACGGAATGTCCCCTCGTGCATAACAATATAAAATATGGCACGGAATGTGCCCTCGTGCATAACAATATAAAACATGGCACGGAATGTCTCCTCGTGCATAACAATATAAAACATGGCACGGAATGTCCCCTCGTGCATAATAATATAAAACATGGCACGGAATGTCCCCTCGTGCATAACAATATAAAATATGGCACGGAATGTTTCCTCGTGCATAAAACATCAAAATCACGGCACGGAATGTCCCCTCGTGCATAACAATATAAAATATGGCACGACATCACCCTTCGTGCTTTTACTCTCTTCCTCAATATGCAAATCATGATGTAATCAATATAAATCATGGCACTACATCACCCTTCGTGATTTTACACTCTTCCTCACCAAAACAATGACAATATCAATGGCAAGGAATACAACATAGTGGAGATACAATTCAAAATCACCCGGCAAGGGGAAAGTATCAGTCAATATCGTAACAATTGCCCAGCAAGGGTCTCAGCTATAACCAATCATTTCAAATATATCCTTTACAATTGGGTTCTCAATCGAACCAATACATCATGAGTTCATCAACCAGAGTTTTCAACATTAATCAACTTCCAAGTAGAGACAATTGCATATTAAAACGAACATGGGAATAATAATAAGGTTTTTATCGAAAATAGACTCACGAGCATGCTTGACACACAATGCATAGGTACTCGTCACCTCACCTATGCATTGAACATGATAAACACTTAACACATAGCATACAATACTTATTCGCTCACCAAAGTTAGGCAAGACACTTACCTCGGGTCCAAAAACAGCAATCAAGCCTCTAACACCACCTTTCCTTTTGAATTCAATTCCGGAACAACAATATCTAGACATAATTAACTTAAATATATCAATAATGACTCAATAAATTGATCCCATAGCCTAATTATCCATTTCCTAGCATTCTTCCAAAAATACCAAAATTCGACCCTGGGCCCGCTCGCTCGGATTCCAATAATTCTCGAAGGGAACACTCACCCAAAGCCTAAGGATCATTAATATAAGATTCTTACTTGATTTCATGTCCAATTCATAGAAAATTCTCAAATGATCACAAGTTCTAGGTTACTACCCAAATTCTTGATTTTTGCACTAATTTATGTTGTTAATTAAGCTAGAATCCATGCATGAAGCTAATTTTTGAGTAGAGTTCACTTACCTTAGAAGACCAGGTCGTTAGCCCTTAACAATGGAGGAAAATCGCCCAAGGAAGAAGAANTTCAACTCCGGAACAACAATATCTAGACATAATTAACTTAAATATATCAATAATGACTCAATAAATTGATCCCATAGCCTAATTATCCATTTCCTAGCATTCTTCCAAAAACACCAAAATTCGACCCTGGGCCCGCTCGCTCGGATTCCAATAATTCTCGAAGGGAACACTCACCCAAAGCCTAAGGATCATTAATATAAGATTCTTACTTGATTTCATGTCCAATTCATAGAAAATTCTCAAATGATCACAAGTTCTAGGTTACTACCCAAATTCTTGATTTTTGCACTAATTTATGTTGTTAATTAAGCTAGAATCCATGCATGAAGCTAATTTTTGAGTAGAGTTCACTTACCTTAGAAGACCAGGTCGTTAGCCATTAACAATGGAGGAAAATCTCCCAAGGAAGAAGAAAGAAATGAGAAAAATGGGTTTAAAACCCGTATATAAAACACACTGCATGCACAGTGATTCCGCACCTGCGGCTCGGGGACCGCAGGAGCGGTCCCGCACCTGTGAGAAAAATCTCGCACCTACAGAAATGGGCTGGGGAGCCTGGGCCGGCGCCTGCGGAGTGGAGACCTCACCTGCGGCTTCGCTCCTGTGGAATATTTTCCGCACCTGGGTGATCGCACCTGCGATGCTGGGGACCGCAGGAGCGGTCCCGCACCTGCGACTGGGCAACCGCGCCTGCGGTCACACCAAAACAGGTGCACCAGCAGCTGTGTTTGCTGGTTTTTAGCCCCGTTAGGTGCCCGAAAGGCACCTGGGCCCACCCGAGCCCTAGTCCAAATATACCAACGAGTCCCAAATCATAACACGGACTCGCTCGAGCCTTTGGAACACCCAAAACAACGCTAAAACTCAATATCACACCCCCAAACTGTAAAGACCCGTAAAATTTTCTTGTCAAAAAGAAATAAATAAATAAAAAATAATATCCGAATGAATCTCGGGTTGTTGTTATTGTGGAAATTTTTGAAACAGACCAGAACTGAGTAAAAAGTACCCCCAATATTTAAAGAATACAAGTTTTTCCAGAAAGTGGGTGTTATGCGATCGCATAACGTGTATGCGGACCGCACACGGTCGCATACCTGGGCAGTGTGTTTCAAAATTTTGGCCCATCTTGAGGGCCATTATTTGGTCGATTATGCGGACCGCATGTCAGGAATGCGATCGCATTCCTGACCGCATTCTTGTGTCGGGCTTTTATTTTTTTATATTTTAACACCCGACCCCAATCCATTAGAAACACCCCTCTCCTTCATTTTAACCACTTTTTCTGAGAAATTAGAGAGAGGAAAAAGTGGGTTCTAGAGAGAGAAAGTCCCAACTTCATCAAATTGGTCTTCCTTCATCAATCAAGCTTGGAATTAATCAAGTAAAACACGGATTTCTTCACTCTAAGAGGTAAGCTTCCACCCCACTGACCCCAAATTTCCAGATTTTGTTAAAAATGACTTATGGGTAGGATAATTCGTAAGGATGGGGTTAAGAGTCTTTCATGCATGTACCCATTTTATCATAAGCTACTAAAAAAAAGTAGGGTGGGGTAACCTTTAACTAAAAAAAAGGGGTTAGTTAATCTAAAGGAGCACCTAGTGTTTGATAGAAAGCTCAAATGAGTGCAAGACATGTTCATGATTCCTAATTCTATGTTTAAATGTGTCACATTGTGAATTAGATTGAAGGTACTAGAAGGTCCGGTGACTTGAGCTAGAAATTAAGGAAAAAAAATCCCAGTTCGAGGTATGTATGCTAACTTAAACCTTCGTAGAATCCTCTTGTTGGGTTCGAATATGTGGTATGTGCACCTTATGTGGGAATGTGTGAAATAGTTGAAAACCATACGTGGAAAAATAATGAAAGGAGTATTATGAAATAATGTAACTGAATTGAGCAAATGTGGTAGTACCGTGTTCATGGAATTTTCTACTTGATAAATGTTATGGAGCCTTGGGCCCAATTAAATGAGATGTTAATATGAAATTGTATTCCTTGAAAGGATGATTCTTGTGATGTAATTGTTTGTGGTTGCTGTTATGAAATATGATTTTCAGGGGATCAGGTTGCGCGTCGCAACACAAAGCAATAAGCTTCATGAGGTGTGAGGTAATAAGGGTGGCCGAGGTAATAAGGGTGGCCGAGGTAATAAGGAGGAAACGTGATCGATATCACTACTGAAATGAAAAGCTATGGGCTCTTGAATATGATGATGTTGAAGGGGAAAAAGGGAAAGATTGTGAAACTTGTTTGATTATGGTTTTTTATTTTCACGTACCTTGATTTATTTGGTTATATAACTGTCTCTTAATTCTGTACTGTTTGATTTTACTTGGGATAAAGTTTGTGTATACATACTAGTACTATTCCACAGTACTAACGTCCCTTTTGCCGGGGGCGCTACATCTTTTATATGGATGTAGGTGGGTCCATAGCAGGTAGCCCAGCTCGCCGTTAATGGTGTCTTCTCCTCATCCTCTTCCAGCTGTACTGGTGAGCCCCCTTCCTCTCGGGGCCATGTGTAGTTCCTGCTATCTCTTTTGAGTATATTATGTATTGTAAGGTATAGCCGGGGCCTTTTTGCCGGCAAGTATTATATAAACTCTTAAACATTCTTAGAGGCTCCGTAGACACTATGTGGGTGTATATATGTATATTTTGGGCAGTGGATGTAACTGTTCGTGATCATGGTCCGTATTGGAAGTGTTGTATCTATTTTGTATGTAACGGGAAATCTAATATGATAATGTAATACGAGGAAAAGAAATTGGACTTATTATGGTAATCACACGCTTTTAAACTTATTTCACTGTTTCATACAAATCATGTACGATATTATCACGTGGGGTACGATATTGTCCAAGTACGCTCCTCAGTTGGTATCGACTATGGGTACCAGAGTTCGACGGTTTGTTCAGGGCCTCATTCCTTTTGTTGTGAATGAAGCTGCTACAGCTGCCTTGCACTCAGACATGAATTATGGTAAGATAGTGGGATTCGCCCAGGCTACGGAGGCTAGAAAATTAAAGATAAGGTCGGAGAGGGAGAGTATCAGCAGGTCCCGGTCAACGGGCCACTCGGGGAGTTCAGTTGGAGGAGGGAGACCAGTTCAGGGGAGAGGACCATCAGGGCCATCCCAGTCTCATGCTCAGTCCTCATCCAGTGCACCGCCATCAACACACCGTTATCAGCAGAGCAGTCGCTCGGGACCAGGATCAGACAGTAGGAGACCCCATCAGTCCGGTCATCCAGGAGGGAGGTTTCAGCAACAGAAGAGGGCTCCGTGCCCTAAGTGTGGGAGGTTCCATACCGAACCTTGTTACCTGGATATCCCGGTATGCTACGGATGTGGAGTGAGATGTCATATTCGGCGGGATTTTCGTGCGCCCAGTCAGGGCATGGGTGGTGCTTTTGCTCAGTCGTCCGGTTCTTCAGTCGCCGCATCTTCAGTACGTCCTCCAGCTCCAGCAGGGCGTGGGCAGCTAGAGGTGGAGCCTGTGGTAGAGGTGGACCCAGCCGGTTCTATGTTTTGAGTGGTCGCCAGAGTGCGGAGGCTTCTCCAGATGTCGTTACAGGTATTCTGGCTGTTCAAGCCCTTGATTGTTATGCTCTTATTGATCCGGGGTCTTCCTTGTCCTATTTTACCCCATTTATTGCTTCAAGTTTTGGGATAGAACTCGAACGGCTTAGTGAGTCGTTCTCTGTGTCGACTCCGGTTGGTGATTCCATTACAGTCGCACGAGTCTATAAGAATTGTGTTGCCACGGTGTGTGGTCGAGATACCACGGCCGATCTTGTCGAACTAGGGATGGTAGATTTCGATGTCATCATGGGGATGGATTGTCTTTACTCGTGCTTTGCTAAACTCGACTGCCGGACCAGAATTATGAGGCTAGAATTTCCTAATGACTCAGTTATCGAGTGGAAAGGGGTTGGTGTGGTGCCAAAGGGTAGGTTTATTTCCTACCTTAAGGCCTCAAATATGATTAAAAAGGGGTGTATTTATCATTTGGTCTGGGTTGCGGATACCACTTCAGAAGTGTCTGCCCCCGAGTCTGTCCCAGTCGTGAATGAGTTTCTTGAAGCGTTTCCGGAAGAGCTTCCAAGGATTCCGCCAGACAGAGAGATCGATTTTGGGATTGATGTACTGCCAGATACGCAGCCAATATCTATTCCCCCATACAGAATGGCGCCAACAGAGTTGAGGGAGCTAAAGGAGCAGTTGAAAGACTTATTAGAGAAGGGGTTCATTCGGCCGAGTGTGTCACCGTGGGGCGCTCTGGTTCTTTTCGTCAGGAAGAAGGATGGGTCGCTTTGGATGTGTATTGATTATCAGCAGCTCAACAAAGTCACTATCAAAAACAAGTATCCATTGCCTCAGATAGATGATTTGTTCGACCAATTGCAGGGTGCGAGGTTTTTCTCCAAAATTGATTTACGGTCGAGGTATCACCAGTTGAAGATCAGAGAGCGGGATATTCCTAAGACCGCCTTCAGGACTCGTTATGGCCATTTTGAATTTTTGGTAATGTCCTTTGGACTGACCAATGCTCCAACAGTTTTCATGGATCTTATGAATCGAGTTTTCAAACCGTTTCTTGACTCCTTCGTGATTGTTTTTATTGATGACATCCTTGTTTACTCACGCAGTCGAGAGGATCATGCTAATCACCTCAGGACAGTTCTGCAAACTCTTCATCAGCACCAATTGTATGCCAAGTTTTCAAAATGTGAATTTTTGTTGGAGTCAGTCACATTTTTGGGTCATGTTGTTTCAAGAGAAGGGATTAAGGTTGATCCCCAGAAGATCACATCGGTAAAGGATTGGCCTAGACCAACGACCCCGACAGAGATTCGCAGTTTCTTGGGTCTAGCCGGGTATGCTTAAGGATTATGATACGAACATTTTGTACCATCGGGAAAAGCAAATGTAGTGGTCGACGCTCTCAGTCGCAAGTCTATGGGTAGACTGGCCTATTTGGAGGAAGGTCAGAGGCCGTTAGCTCGGGAGGTTCGTCAATTATCTAGTCTGGGGGTCTGTCTCTCGACCTCAGACGGGGGGAAAGTCATGGTGCATAATGGGGCAGAATCACTACTTGTAGCGGAAGTCAAGGAGAAACAGTTTATTGATCCAACATTGGTGCAATTGAAGGAGGCAGTTTTGAATAGCAAAATTTTGATATTTTCACTCGGAAGCGATGATGGTGTCTTGAGGTGCTAGGGAAGGTTGTGTGTCCCTGATGTGGATAATCTTCGGGAGAGGGTGATGGCGGAAGCTCACAATTCCAGGTATTCCGTGCACCCAGGTTCTACGAAAATGTATCAAGACCTCCGGGAAGTTTATTGGTGGAGCGTTATGAAAAGAGGGGTGGTAGACTTTGTATCTAGATATCTGAATTGTCAGTAGGTGAAGGCCGAGCACTAGAGGCCTAGTAGGTTAACTCAGTTTATGGAGATTCCAATGTGGAAATGGGAAATGATCAACATGGATTTAGTGGTAAGGTTACCCCTCACTCAGTGCAAGTTCGACTCTATTTGGGTGATAGTGGATCGACTCACGAAATCAGCTCACTTCTTGCCGGTCAAGTTCACCGATACTGCAGAGCAGTACGCTCAGTTGTATACCAAGGAAATAGTCAGGCTTCATGGTACTCCAGTTTCTATTATCTCAGATCGAGGATCTCAGTTCACGGCTAATTTTTTGAGGAAATTTCAGCAAGGTTTGGGTACTCAGGTAAATCTCAGCACTGCTTTCCATCCGCAGACTGATGGTCAGGCAGAGCAGACTATTCAGACGCTTGAAGATATGTTGCGGGTTTGTGTGTTGGAATTGAAGGGTAGTTGGGATGATCATTTACCGCTTATCGAATTTGCTTACAATAACAGCTTTCACGTTAGTATTCGGATGGCCCCTTTTGAGGCCTTGTACGGAAGGAGCTGTAGATCTCCGATTGGGTGGTTCGAGGTTGGTGAAGCAGAATTGTTAGGGCCAGATCTTGTGCACCAGGCATTGGAGAAAGTCAGAGTCATTCGGGAGAGGATGAAAACCGCTCAGAGCCGTCAAAAATCCTATGCGGACGTTCGTCGAAGAGAATTGGAATTCCAAGTTGATGATTGGGTATTATTGAAGGTATCTCCCATGAAGGGAGTGATGCGGTTTGGTAAGAAAGGGAAATTGAGCCCAAGGTATTTCGGGCCATATCGGATTGCTCAAAGGATATGACAAGTGGCGTATAGGTTGGAATTACCCCCTGAATTGCCATTAGTGCACCTAGTGTTCCACGTGTCCATGTTGAAGAAGGTGGTTGGGGATCCATCAGCCATAGTGTCAGTTGAGGCTATTGAGGTTAATGAAGAATTATCATATGAAGAGGTTCCGGTTGCTATTCTTGATAGACAAGTCCGTAGATTGAGGAACAAAGAGATTGCTTCAGTTAAAGTATTGTGGCGAAGTCAGCATATTGAGGAAGCCGCGTGGGAAGCGGAAAATGAGATGAAGGAAAAATATCCCCATTTGTTTGAATAAGTCTAGTAGTGTTCGTCAGAACTGTCATCCCTAACCAAATCATATTTTTATGTTCGGTTTCGTTCCACAACACCCCATCTTCCCCTAATTACCTTATTGTTGTAACTTTCCAATGTGTGCTAAAACGGAATCCGTAGTTCTATCTGAGTAGTGTGCAACCCTTGAGTTAAATGAAAGTTTTGTGGAACGTATGTGTTGGGCAGGTGATTGATAGTAGTATAGAGTGGTAATGATCAATTGAAATGAATATAACATATTGAGGTGATTGGGTTGTATGAGACTCATTAAAAAGGGCCAAGTTATGTGCAAAGATGTAAATCATGTGCAATTTGTGGTATGAATGGAAGGAACTATGTGTAGTTGACAAATGATTGAATAATTGCAGATTGTTGAGGTAACAACGTTGTGTGTAAGTTATCGGTGATTAAAAACTGTGTAATGATGTTTGGAAATGTGTTTCGGGGGGTCTCTGACAGGTAGATAGGTCTAATTGCAAAGGGATCTCTGGCGAAATTTTTCTAAAATATTGGAGTTAGTAATCTGGGAACTGCATATCATGCTTTCGAAGCTAAATGATTTCCAAAACCCTCATTCGAGAACGAATGATTTTTTTNTAAAGACCCGTAAAATTTTCTTGTCAAAAAAATAAATAAAAAAATTTTAAAAAAAATAATATTCGAATGAATCCCCGAGTTGTTGTTATTGTGGAAATTTTCGAAACAGGCAAGAACTGAGTAAAAAGTACCCACAATATTTAAAGAATACATTTTTTTCCAGAAAGTGGGTGTTATGCGACGCATTATGCGATCGCATAACGTGTATGCGGACCGCACAACGGTCGCATACCTGGGCAGTGTGTTTCAAAATTTTGGCCCATCTTGAGGGCCATTACGTGGTTAATTATGCGGACCGCATGTCAGGAATGCGATCGCATTCCTTACCGCATTCTTGTGTCGGGCTTCTATTTTTTTTATTTTAACACCCGACCCCAATCCATTAAAAACACCCCTCCCCTTCATTTTAACCACTTTTTCTGAGAAATTAGAGAGAGGAAAGAGTGGGTTCTAGAGAGAGAAAGTCCCAACTTCATCAAATTGGTCTTCCTTCATCAATCAAGCTTGGAATTAATCAAGTAAAACACAGATTTCTTCACTCTAAGAGGTAAGCTTCTACCCCACTGACCCCAAATTTCCAGATTTTGTTAAAAATGACTTATGGGTAGGATACTTCGTAAGGATGGGGTTAAGAGTCTTTCATGCATGTACCCATTTTATCATAAGCTAGTAAAGGAAAGTAGGGTGGGGTAACCTTTAACTAAAAAAAAGGGGTTAGTTAATCTAAAGGAGCACCTAGTGTTTGATAGAAAGCTCAAATGAGTTCAAGACATGTTCATGATTCCTAATTCTAAGTTTAAATGTGTCACATTGTGAATTAGATTGAAGGTGCTAGAAGGTCCGGTGACTTGAGCTAGAAATTAAGGAAAAAAAATCCCGGTTCGAGGTATGTATGGCTAACTTTAACCTTCATAGAATCCTCTTGTTAGGTTTGAATATGTAGTATGTGCACCTTATGTGGGAATGTGTGAAATAGTTGAAAACCATACGTGGAAAAATAATGAAAGGAGTATTATGAAATAATGTAACTGAATTGAGCAAATGTGGCAGTACCGTGTTCATGGAATTTTCTACTTGATAAATGTTGTGGGGCCTTGGGCCCAATTAAATGAGCTGTTAATATGAAATTGTATTCCTTGAAAGGATAATTCTTGTGATGTAATTGTTTGTGGTTGCTGTTATGAAATATGATTGTCAGGGGGATCGGGTTGCGCGCCGCAACACAAAGCAATAAGCTTCATGAGGTATGAGGTAATAAGGGTGGCCGAGGTAATAAGGAGGAAACGTGATCGATATCACTACTGAAATGAAAATTTATGGGCTCTTGAATATGATGATGTTGAAGGGGAAAAAGGGAAAGATTGTGAAACTTGTTTGATTATGGTTGTTTCTTTTCACGTACCTTGATTTATTTGGTTATATCGCTGTCTCTTAATTGTGTATTGTTTGATTGTACTTGGGATAAAATTTGTGTATACATACTAGTACTATTCCATAGTACTAACGTCCCTTTTGCCGGGGGTGCTACATCTTTTATATGGATGTAGGTGGGTCCATAGCAGGTACCCCAGCTCGTCATTAGTGGTGTCTTCTCCTCATCCTCTTCCAGCTGTACTGGTGAGCCCTCTTCCTCTCAGGGCCATGTGTAGTTCCTGCTATCTCTTTTGAGTATATTATGTATTGTAAGGTATATCCGGGGCCTTGTTGCCGGCAAGTATTGTATAAACTCTTAAACATTCTTAGAGGCTCCATAGACACTATGTGGGTGTATATATGTATATTTTGGGCAGTGGTTGTAACTGTTCGTAATCATGATCTGTATTGGAAGTGTTGTATTTATTTTGTATGTAACGGGAAATCTAATATGATAATGTAATACGAGGAAAAGAAATTGGACTTATTATGGTAATCACACGCTTTTAAACTTATTTCACTGTTTCATACAAATCATGTACGATATTATCACGTGGGGTAGGAAAGGCAAATCAGGTTCGCTTGACTGGGATCACCCGGTTGAGTGCCGGTCGCGTCCCTCGATTTTGGGGCGTGACACAAACCCCAAAAACCAAACTTAGGAACTTTAAGTTTTCTAGACCTCGCTAACAACGTGTCGAGCTGACCTATACAACTCGGATTGACACCAAATATACACACGACTTCAAAATCATCCTACGAACCTATTCGACTAATTAAACCACTAAAACAACATCAAAACAATGAATCAAGTTCAAAAATCCATAGAATTTTCCCAAACTTCATAAACTTCTAAATTCTCCAATTTTGATCCGAAACACGTCAAACCAAGTCCGTTTTACACCAAATTTCACAGATAACTCACACAACATATATTCAACCTGTTCCGGGCTTCGGAACCATAATACGGGCTCGGTAACACATATTTCACATCAAAGTTCATTTTCAAAAGTCTTTCTTATTTTCATAAAACAATTTCCTTTAAAAATTCATTTCTCGGGCTTGGGACCTCGGAATTCGATTCCGGGCATACACCCAGGTCCCATATTTTCCTACGGACCCTTCGGGACCGTCAAATCATGGGTCCGGGTCCGTTTACCAAAATGTTGACCAAAGTTAACTTTATTCCATTAATTATCATAAATTCAACAGTTCAACACATTTCCACATAAAAGCTTCCAGGCTACGCGCTTGGGCTATACACGCGCAACGAGGTAAGAATAACAGAGGCTTTTTAGGGCCTCGGAACACAGTTTCTGCTAAATTAAATAAGATGACCTTTTGGGTCATGACAATCTCCACCTCTAAAAAAATCGCTCGTCCTCGAACCGACAGAGAAAAGTACCTGAATCGGGGAAAAGGTGGGGATAATGGCTCCGCATATCGGGCTCGGACTCCCAAGTAGCTGCCTCAACAGGCTGACCTCTCCACTGAACACGAACCGAAGGATAACTCTTCGATCTCAATTGTCGCACCTGCCGATCTAATATGGCTATCGGCTCCTCCTCATAAGATAGATCCTTTTCCAACTAGACACCACTGAAGTCAAGTACATGAGATGGATCTGCAATATACCTCCGGAGCATAGACACGTGAAATACTGGATGCACGTTTGACAAACTAGGTGGCAAGGCAAGTCTGTAGGCCACCTCTCCTACCTTGTCCAGAATCTCAAATGGACCAATGTACCTAGGGCTTAACTTGCCCTTCTTTCCGAATCTCATCACACCCTTCATGGATGACACCCGAAGAAATAATTGGTCGCCTATCATAAATGCCAAATCTCGAACTCTGCGATCCGCATAACTATTTTGCCTGGACTGAGCTGTACGAAGTCTATCCTGAATGATCTTCACCTTGTCCAAGGCATCCTGGACTAACTCAGACCCCAATAATCTAGCCTCTCCCGGCTCAAACCATCTGACTGGAGACCGACACCGTCTACCATACAATGCCTCGTACTGAGCCATCTGAATGCTCGACTGATAGCTGTTGTTGTAGGCAAACTCAACTAAAGGCAAGAACTGGTCCCATGAACCATCAAAGTCAATAACACAAGCTCGCAACATATCCTCCAAAATCTGAATAGTACGCTCGGACTGCCAGTCCGTCTGGGGATGAAATGCGGTGCTCAAATCAATCTGGGTGCCTAACTCTCGCTGAAATACTCTCCAGAAATGGGAGGTAAACTGAGTACCTCGATCTGATATAATGGATATGGGCACACCATGCAGTCTAACAATCTCTCTCATATAGATCCTTGACAACTTCTCTACTGAATACGAAACTGATACTGGAATGAAGTGCGCTAAGTTGGTCAGCCTATCAACAACGACCCATACTGCATCAAACATCCTCTGAGTCCGTGGGAGTCCAACTACAAAGTCCATGGTGATATGCTCCCACTTCCACTCGGGAAGCTGAATCTGCTGCATCAAACCACCGGGTCTTTGGTGCTTGTACTTAACCTGCTGACAGTTCAAGCACCGAGCTACATAAGCTACAATATCCTTCTTCATTCTACGCCACCAATAATGCTGCCGCAAGTCCTGGTACATCTTTCCAGCGCCTGGATAAATGGAATATCGGGAACTGTGGGCCTCCTGTAGTATCAACTCACGAATGCCATCGACATCGAGTACACAAATACGACCCTGCATCCTCAATACTCCTTCAGCATCAACCGTAACCTGCTTGGCATCTCTGTGCCTGACTCTATCTCTAAGAACACATAAATGGCGATCATCATACTGCCTGGCCCGAATACGGTCATACAATGAAGAACGAGCCACGGTATGGGCCAAAACACTGCCAGTCTCAAAAACCTCCAATCTCATAAATCGGTTGTTTAACGCCTGAACATCCAAAGCAAGAGGTCGCTCTCCGACTGATAAATAGGCAAAACTACCCATACTATCTGACTTCTGGCTCAAAGCATTGGCCACCACATTGTCCTTCCCCGGATGATAAAGAATGGTAATATCATAATCCTTCAGCAACTCTAGCCATCTCCTGTGTCTCATGTTCAACTCCTTCTGTTTAAACAAATACTACAAGTTCTTATGATCCGTGAACACCTCACATGGCACACCATACAAGTAATGCCTCCAAATCTTCAATACATGCACAATAGCGGCTAACTCCAAGTCATGAACTGGATAGATCTTCTCATGGACCTTCAACTGTCGAGAAACATAGGGTATAACCTTGCCATCCTACATCAACACTGCACCAAGCCCAACCCGTGAAGCATCACAATACACGGTATACGATCCTGAACCTGTGGGAAAAACCAACACTGGAGCTCTGGTCAAAGCTGTTTTGAGCTTCTGAAAGCTCGCCTCGCACTCCTCAGACCACCTGAACTGGGCACTCTTCTGAGTCAACCTGGTCATCGAGGCTGCAATGGATGAAAAACCCTCCACAAACCGGCGATAATAACCTGCTAAGCCCAAGAACTCCAGATCTCTGTAGCTAAGGTGGGTCTAGGCCAATCTCTGACTGCTGAAATCTTCTTGGGATCCACCTGAACACTCTCTGACGATACCACATGGCCTAGAAATGCAACTGAACTCAACCAAAACTCACACTTGGAGAATTTGGCATACAACTGACTATCCCTCAGAGTCTGGAGGACGACTCTAAGGTGCTGCTCATGCTCCTCTCGGCTGCGAGAGTATACCACTATATCATCAATGAAAACAATCACGAATGATTCCAAATAAGGCCTGAACACTCGGTGCATCAAATCCATAAAAGCAGCGGGGGCATTCGTCAGCCCAAATGAAATCACCAAGAACTCATAATGCCCATAACGAGTGCGAAAAGTTGTCTTAGGGACATCGGACGCCCTAATCCTCAGCTGATGGTAACTAGATCTCAAGTTAATCTTGGAAAACATTGAATCACCTTGAAGCTGGTCGAATAAATCATCAATCCTCGGCAAAGGATACTTGTTCTTAATAGTAACCTTATTCAACTGCCGGTAGTCAATACACATCCTCATCAAGCCATCTTTCTTCTTAACAAACAATATTGGAGCACCCCAAGGAGAGACACTAGGCCTAATGAAGCCCTTATCCAACAAATCCTGCAACTGATCTTTCAACTCCTTCAACTCTGGCGGGGCCATACGATGCGGTGGAGTAGAAATAGGCTGGGTGACCTGAGCTAACTCAATACAAAAATCAATATCCCTGTCGGGTGGCATACCCGGCAGGTCAGCAGGGAAAACCTCTAGAAACTCACGAACCACGGGCACCGACTCCAGGGAAAGAACCTCGGCGCTAGAATTACAAACATAGGCCAGATAGGCCAAACAACCCTTCCCGACCATGCGCCGAGCCTTCATATAAGAAATAACTCTACCAGAAGAATGACTTAGGGTTCCCATCCACTCCAAACGAGGCACCCCTAGCAAAGCCAAGGTCACTGTCTTGGCATGACAGTCCAGAATAGCATAATAGGGGGATAACAAATCCATCCCCAATATAACATCAAAGTCAACCATATCAAGAAGCAAAAGATCAANAATCTACCACTGTAGAATCACCCACCGGTGTAGAAATATGCACAACAGTACTCAAGGAATCACGGGGCATACTCAAATAAGGGGCAAAATATGAAGACACATAGGAGAATGTAGAACCCGGATCAAATAACATTGAAGCCTCTCGGCTGCAAACTGAAACTGTACCTGTAATAACTGCATCAGAAGCCTCGGCATCAGGCCTGGCAAGAAAAGCATAGCACCGGGGCTGAGCCCCTCCAATCTGATCATCTCTGGGTCGACCTACTGCGGCCTGACCTCTACCTCTCGTGGCATGTCCTCCACCTCTAAAAAGAAAATGCAAGTATGGAATACCAAATAACAATATTGTCTGAATTAAAAACAACAATACTAAAATGAAAAGAGACGCCAAGGAATGCAGTCGAAATGCATCACTACCTCGTCTCTTTGCAAATCTCAGCTACCAGTCATAGCTACCAGTCACAGCTACTCACGACTCGATCCCACGCCTAGATCTGCACAAAAGTGTAGAGTATAGTTTGAGTACAACCGGCCCCATGTACTTAACAAGTATCATAAGTAAATTTGGCGAGGTAATAGAGGCAAGAACTATTAATGATACTCGCTAATAAATTGTACAGTAGATAAACCTCACAAGTACATAACAAATAATAATTTCAAGTCATGAATTACATATAAAGCCTCCACTGTGCACAAAGATAATATAACATGCTCTATTTCAGTCAACAACCCAACATATAGAGAAGATATGCAAAAATAAGGCATGTACACATTAATGATCTTGCATTTTGATAAAATATGCGAATAAAACACGTACATATCCAAGGAAATTGCAAGTACAAAAGAAATGCAATAACCAAAACATGCACTGGCCAGTTTTCCTCTTACCACGTGTATACCATCAACATGAAACATGAGAGGGTGAATATAGGGGATGGATCCTTATTCACACGTTGCATGAACAACTCACGTGCATATATAACCACCGCATGGACAACTCACATACTAACATAACTCAAATCCACACGGACAACTCACGTGCTTCAACCCAGTCCATATCACACAGAAAGCATATGCAAAGATAAATGTACATGAACTATGGATATCAGTTTACAAACTCATGGACTGATATAAGTGACATGCTAAAATGTAGGCATGTGTGAAATGTGCTACCACAATTCTAGTTAGGCACGCCACAAAAATAGCAACTAACACGTTAGAACATGAGATCAATAAGTAAATAATCTCTAACATGATACAAATAGCTCACGAAAGGAATACAACATAACAAGTATGATAACATGAAGCTTAGCAATTGATTCAAGATAAATAATAGCCTAAACACTACCCCGAGCATGGATAATACCCTGATGTCCACATATGGGATCGATACTCTCACATATGCACCACCCATAGCAAGTAGCTATCACTAATAACTCAGGCAATTAGTGCCTCAACTATGTTTAGATAAGATACTTACCTCAAGCAAGCTAAATCAGTAATCTAAAACTCACTCTCGTATCAACCTCCAGACGGCTCGAATATAGCCAAAATAACATCAATAGAAGCAATAGAAAGCAACCCCAAACAATAAATCTAAGATATTGATGCAATTATACAAAATCAACCCAAAATTCAACCTCGTGCTCGTACCCCGATAAAACTCGCAAATTCTAAACACTCATTCTAATATGAGTCCAAATATGTGTATTTCATCCAATACCTCAAATCAATCAGGAAATCATTAATTTTCACTCTCAAAATCATAGTAAAAAATCCCCAAATTCCACCTTTAATTCACATAAACTAGGTGTCATAAACCATGGGTAATTGATATCTAACACTAAATAAAGTAACGTGCATTTAACCCTTCAATTGTAGTGAAAAATCCTCCAAACATCTCCTCAAGAAGAGCTCCACAAATCCAAATAATGAAAAATAACACAACCCTCGAACCACATCTGTAGGAGTAGCCCATTCTCCGACCAACCGCATCTGCGGTCCTACTATTGCTTCAACAGAATCGAATTTGCGGCCCAATTTCCGCATTTGTGGACTTCCCCTTGCCTCCATCTCGATTCGCTTCTGCGTAACACCATCCACTTCTGCGGCTTTGCATCTACTACTACAATTTTGCAGATGTGAAAACACCAGACTTAGCAATCTTCAGCAATGCTAACATAACTCAAAATGATCCGAAATCAAACTGAAGCACAATCGAGGCCCCCAGGACCCCGTCCAAACACACCAACCAACTAAAAACATAACTTGGACATACTCGAGGCCTCAAATCACTCAAAATAACATCAAAACCATGAATTGCACCTAGATTTAAGCTTAAGGAGCTAATGAACTTCCAACTTTCTAAACTAATGTTGAACCACACCAAATCAACTCAAAATGACCTCAATTTTTGCATAAAAGTCCCAAATAACATAATGGACCTATTCCAACCCCTGAAACTAATATCCAAACCCGATATCAATAAAAGTCAACTCTTAGTCAAACCCATAAACCTTTCAAACCTTTAACTTTCTAACTTTCACCAAGTAGAACCAAATCAATTTAGGAACCTCCAAATCCAATTCGGGCACACGCCCAAGTCCAAAATCACCATACACACCTATTGAAACTATTGAAATACCATTTTGGGGTCATCTACAAAAAATTCAAGTTCTGATTAACTCTTACAACTTAAGCCTCCAACCAAGGGACTAAGTGCCCCAATAAATATAAAACTTTCTCGAATCAAACCAACCATCCCGGCAAGTCATAGAATGATAAATACACTTCAAAGCATCAAATGGGTGAAATGTGTCTAAAATATATAAATAACTGGTCGGGTTGTTACACACTGGCTCGAGCATTTCATCAAGTAATGTTTGTTGGGTTTGCAAGACATCGTCTTGACAAAGAAACTGCGAAATTGGTGTAGTTGTAGGATCTAACCATCTTATTGGTGGAAAAATAGGCAAATCAAGAAATCACCAAATTTCACCCACGGTACACTTCATATTGGAAAATCACAACCAAGAGAAGAATTATATAGTATATTTTGCATATTAATATGCTCACCTCTATGAAACTCCCTTTCCATTGTCTCTTGTATTGTGCTCATCATATCTGCTCTATTTTCTTATTCCTTGTCATGCTTTATAACAAGTTGCGCCATTTGTTGAACCAACTACCTCATAAGTGTTAATTGTGCATTTAGATATGCTTTCCTCGGCCGTTCTCTTTGCCTGCTTCTCTACTTGGACCATATGCTTCGTCACATGTATTCCAAAAAACTTTAATAATCATCATAGAAGAAGGGGTGACAATCATTTGGGGAAATGGATACACACAAAGTGTCTCAATAAAGCATTTATTGTTGAAGGGAAGAAAGTGTCACGATCCAAAATTCCACTCGGGTCGTGATGGCGCCCAACACCGGGGTCAGGCAAGCCGGCGGTTGCTTACTAGTGAAGTTTTCCTTATTATCATACCAACCCCACATGTTTCCCAAAGTTTTANGGTTTAAAATATGATTTTATATAGTTATTAATATTACTACTTTCGAATATATTTTAAATTATACACAGAATATGAGAAAGTTTATGAGATTTTTATTATTGTAAAGATAGAAATTATTTTCTCACAAGAAAATAAGGTTATCTTTTTATCATTTTAAAAATAAGCGTACGGAATTTTTTTCTCTTTATATGAGATTAGGAAAATTAGAAGCTGAGAAAATATATATATAATTTTATATGGATGTTTTAATGAAATAATAGTGTATGTATTCATTTTATATGGTACCACATGACCATGATAGAAAGTTATATAAAGTGTGTTAAAAGTGAGTAGTATTTTAAGTAAGTCGAGATAATTCTTAATTATACGGGTAATTAATTAACTACCGGGTAGCGGGATACTACTAATTGATTATTGGATAAAGTTTAAATTCCCCAACAAGGGGATTACGTGGAAGCAAGCCACTTTCTAAACAAGTGACTCTTAGTCATTTGGATTATGTGGCAACCTAACATGATAATCACAAGACACTATTGGTTCTATTATTTGGGAGAGGATGTTAAAATAGGGTATCAAAGTTGATAAAGTTTCTTACAATGTTCTAGTCCATGGATTTTGTATGAGCCATGACGTGGGTACTGCATATAAGTATTGTTGTGAAATTCTAAAGCTTGGTTTCCTTCCAGATGTTTATTCTTACAACACTCTTGTTGGAGCACTTAGTAAAAAAATGAAAGACCAGTGATGCTTGTTATATCTATGATGTTATGACAAGAATGGGTGTCACCCCAGATCAAATTACGTACAAAATGATAATACAGGGCCTATATATTAATAGGGAGATTGATAGAGCCAACTGTTTTCTTGAATACATGTTACAGAATTCCGTTATACCGGAACCCTTGATTGGAATGTTATAATTGATGGTTATGAATGATGTGGAGATATAGAGAAAGCTTCATATATTAGAGACAAAATGGTTGCATTTTGTGTTCTACCAAACATATTTACATATAATGCATTGAATTATGCTCAGGTATGTTAAGGCTATCCCTTCCTTCTTTTGGCATGATCCAAGAAACAATACGTAAATGTAATGATATTCTATAAATGGTTCTACTCTTAGCAGTTAAGGATGTCTATATTATTCATTTCCGTAAAATGATATTCAAGCATGTCTAAGTATGTATCTAGTCCCTATTGAGGTATATGATAGATATGTTAATATTTTTAATATAGTGATACATGTACATGCATCTTCATGCATGTACCACCGTGCTACGGCCGGTCGGGCACTTACCATCGGTTGGGCAGTTATGTATCATTATTTACCGCAGGTTAGGCAGACATGCATATTTATTTACCACCGAGCTACGGCTTGTCGGGCAGTCATGCATTTACTATCGAGCTACGGCCGGTTGGGAAGTTACATATTTACCACCGAGCTACGGCCGGTCGGGCAGTCATACATTTACCACCGTGCGAAGGCCGGTCGGGCAGTTACCACCGATCAGTTGAGCAGTCATGCACCATACGATATGGATAATAGATTCAAAGAGAAGTATGATATATATATATATATATATATATATATATACGATGACACTTCAGAGATTCAGGTTGATTCTTATATGTCTTTAATTAATGTTGACTTATTGTTAGATTTCAGTTCTACCTTACATACTCAATACATTATTCGTACTGACGTCCTTTTGTTGGGGACACTGCATTCATGCCTGCAGGTATATATAAATAGTTTGACGAGCCTTCATGGTAGACAAGTTTAGCATTCAACGAAGGATCAGTAAGACTCCACCTCATTCAAAGTGCAGCCGAGTCTATGAGTCATCGTGTCAGATTTTTGCTACAGACTTATGGGTAGGCGGGTACCTGATCCCATTTGATGTCAAATAATCTTAGAGCCTTTGTAGACAGAAGTTCTGTGACGACCCAAAGGGTCATCACCTATGTTATTACCCATTCCATACTTTCGAGGCCTTGAAAACCTCATTTGTAGTTGCCTCAATTTGCATGCACAGTCCGGGCGCGTAGCCGGACAGATTAAATATGAAATTCTGTGAAAAATGCTAAGATTTGATATTAACATGAATAAATTTGACTTCGGTCAACATTTTGGGCAACGGGACTCGGACCCGTGATTTGGCTGTCCCGGAGGGTCCGTAGGAAAATATGGGACTTGGGCGTATGCCCGGAATCGAATTCTGAGGTCCCAAGCCCGAGAAACGAATTTTTGAGCAAAATTGTTTTCTGAAAATATTTAAGGAAATTAAAAATGAAATCTGATTAGAAAGTGATGATATCGGGCCCGTATTTTGGTTCCGGCGCCCGGTACAGGTCTTATATGTGGTTTAAGCACTTTCTGTAAAGTTTGGTTGAAATCGGATGTCGTCTGACGTGTTTCGGACTAAAAATGGAAAAATTGATGTTTTATGAAATTTGATAGAATTCATGGATTTTGAGGTTTAATTCGATGTATATGATATTATTTTGGCGATTTGATCGCACGGATAAGTTCATAGAATGTTTTTGAGGTAGTGTGTGTATTTGGTTTGGAGCCCTGAGGGCTCAGGTGAGTTTTGGATATGCCACGCACTTCATTTTTGGACTCGAAAACTGCTGGTGTGACTGATCTTGCGAAGCCAGCATCGCAAATGCGAGCTACTCATCGCAAATGCGAAGGTTGTTCTGGGCAGGCCTGATCGCAAATGCAACCAAGAGGTTCGCAAATGCGAAGGTTGGTCTGGGCAGGCCTGATCGCCTATGCGACCAAGAGGTTCGCAAATGCGAAGATTAATCTGGGCAGGCCTGATCGCAAATGCGACCAAGAGGTTCGCAAATGCGAAGGTTAACCTGGGCAGGTCTAATCGCAAATGCGACCAAGAAGTTCGCAAAATGCAAAGGCTGGGAATGTCTAATAAAAGACTAAGCGGGCGTTGCAAATATAATCCGAGGTATTATGCCCAGAGTCGATCCCACAGGGAATTTACGTATCAAGCAAGCTGTTAGAATACTCAACTGTCACTTGATGTTATTTAAATTACAAACACTAAAGATTAAAACTAAGATTAACTACGCTAAGGTGTAAACAATTGTGATAAAGATCTAATGTTATGGTTTTCCCCGTCGATGAATTTACTTCTCGGATAATTCATATAGCTTGATTAGTTGTCTTTATCAATCATGAACACTCTATCTATCATAAATCTCTCTCAAGTAATTATGATAATTTACTAGACGCACTCTCTCAAGTTACGCTAGCTAGATTGCATTACAGTTCACTTTAGATTGCACCCGAGGTATCGTTATCTCTAATCCAACCTCTAAACCCTCGGTTATGACTTTCGTCTATACTCTGGGAGTGGTGTTGTTCAAACAATTACCTAAATATGCACTCTCTCTCAAGTAGATACATAATAAATAGGCACAGCTAATTGAGGGCCCTTCAATCAACTACAACAAGAACGTAGTTGAACAAATAGAGTTTAATCAACCAATCAAAACTATATTAATATCACAAGAAGTTTATTCCCCAACGGGTTCCACACGAAATTAGCTAAACAAATTCATAAGAATAAAATCTAAAACAACTAGCATAATTAAACTACAAAGTAAGGAAGAAAATATGTACAAATTGATGTTTTGCCTTGGATTCACTCTAAACTCGAATCTCTGTGTATCCCTGTGAATCTCCCCTTGTAGTTGTGTTTTAGGAGTCTATTTATAGGTTTAGGGTGAACCCTAACCGTGTAGGAGACTTCTATTTCAATTAGAAAACACTTAAACCCGTCAAAACTCGATTTCTGGCCGACTGGGGACCCTGGCGTTTGGACCCAAACGCCTGGCTAACGCCAGGCTAGGGCTGGCGTTTCAGCCCTAACGCCTGGCTAACGCCAGGGTAGGGCTGGCGTTTCAGCCCTAACGCCTGGCTAACGCCAGGTAGGGTCAGGCTGTTTGGCTCTGTCGCCCGGCTATCGCCCGGGTGTCTCCTTTCGCGTATTTTTCGACGTATTTGCATCCTTTTAGCTCCGTTTCCATCTCCACTTCACCTACACATGAAATAAACTCCATTAAGCACATAACAAGTGTAATTTTATCATTAATGCGCATAAAATGTAAGGTATATCACATGTTAAACTATGCAATTTAGTCTCGCATCAAGACCCCACACTTAAACCTTTGCTCGTCCTCGAGCAATCAAACTACACTCATGTACACAACTTTATTAAGCAAATCTCTTAACATGTTATACCAAGAATATTTAAAACATTTCAAGCACAGAGGTGTGACATCCTCGCCTCAATAGTCGACTCACATATACCATGCTTTATTCACAATCCACTCACTACTCTAACATAGAGGTCAACAACATTACCTTTCCTTCATGAATCATGTGCCCTCACCAAATCAAAGAGCTAGTTCCTCACACAATAAAATTTAAGAACACTTAGGAACTCAAGATAGAAAGAATTCACTCGCTCTCAGAAATAATATTCATATGCCACAAAAGATGCACCATAGGCTTGCCCGTAGTGTACTACTCTACTAATCGAGCTCATTCAGTCTAGGATCAAGTAGGACTTTATTTGGTTGTAATGTAGGCTGCGGGACGGGTAGGATACATTTGGATATAAGAGTGACTACACCTCCCTAAGCACATTAATACATATACTTTCGCATTCAACCTCAAACTTATAATAAGCCAAACTCCACCTCCACATCGATGTTATTACCCCATACTTCTTTAAGCACAATTACATTAAGAGTCACCACATATATTTTTCTTCCATAATAACACAACTGTTTATTTTCTTTTTCTTTTTTCTTTTTTTCTTTTTTTATTTTTTTTTTCTCAAGTGACTCTTACTTTTCAAAACAGTTCACCTTTCTCCTTATTTCAATTATTCCCCTCAAAAACCAACCTACCACCCCACACTTTAATTTTTCCATATTTCATAACATTTCCAGTGCTTATAAGAGGTGACAAGGTTCAAATATAAGATTGATTCAAACAAAGGGTATATGGCTTGTAATGTGGTTGCCAAAGAAACAGGATTATAGACTCAACGGGGTTAACTAAGATACATAATGATTAGGTGGGTAAAATATAGATAACTGGCTCAACAAAGAAATTCCTATACACTTCCAAGACTGAATAAAACTTCTATTTCGCTTTGCACACACACGGGGCAAGTTCTAGACATCAAATGCAATGCACAGAATA